>BLKR01009639.1:0-99661 GCA_011170035.1 Teleogryllus occipitalis
ATGGCGGGGATGGTGGGGTGGCGGGGATGGCGGGGATGGCGGGGGTGGCGGGGATGGCGGGGGTGGCGGGGGTTGCGAGGGTAACGGGGGTGGCGAGGTGGCGGTGGCTGAGGTGGCGTTGGTGGTGGTCGCGGAAGCGATGTAGGTGGAAGAAGGGGTAGTGGTGGAGGGTGGGCGGCGACGAGGTGGCAGAGGATTAGATTTCATTATAGAGCATCTCACTAACCTACTCGTCACAGCTCATGCTCTGCCGAGGAGGCAGTAAACTGATTCATAGTGTTTCATCACTATTGATGCCTTGATGCTCCAAAACGGGAGTTACAATTTTCTAAAAAAATTATTAGAAATATCCACCACAAAACGGTCAGTTCCCCAATGGTCAGACCGAACCGCGAGAACCGAAACCTCGTCCCGACTGCAGGACGAAAGGCGGAATTATCATGAACGACAGTCAAACATGAAAACGGATGTTACATTAATAGGTGTACACTAGTGGTCTGCCACAGAAAAAATGCTGCTGAACAAAACTACACAAAATAGCTTTGCTAAATTTCCCATGGTCGCTGCTCAAAAGTAATAAATAAAATATTATCGTAAATACCAAAATAAATTATATATTGTAACAAAAAGTGGTGTTTACGAATACAGCAATAATATACACCTTGTATAGTATATACTCAGAGTACAACAGTTCCTTACGTATCAAGAATATATAAACAGTTGGGTGTTCTATAGCGCAATGTCTAAATACGAAATATTTAATAGCAGATGGCCTCCACTTTGGAGCCTTGCTGTTGCATAACATAAACGTTTACGCTCTAAGTATGAGAACGTAGACTGTACGCCCTCCCATACCAATGAACAGAACAAAGCAATTTTCCTTTTTTCTTCATTTTCAGTTGAAAACAAAGCTGTTTCATTTTTGTTGTTTTTTATTTTTCCCACGTTCTTTGGTATCAAATGAAAGCATAGACATCTCTTACATGGCTCGAAGATGCAACCATTTCTTTCAATTTTTGCGCATAGAAAATACTATAGAATATGATTACAATTAGTAACATTGATTACGGTACGCAATTTTTTTATAAGATTCTACAATGCATCAAGCTCATCATCATGGATTAAGTCTATTAGCCCATTCCTTTTGCAAGAGTATCCTTCCATCGTCTTATTGGTCTGCCCCTATTCCTCCTCCCGTTCGGATTGTAGTTGTAGAGGATTTTTGACATCCGATCTTCTGGCATTCTCATAAAATGATCATGCAAATTCTTTCTTAGTACGTCTACTTTTTCGGTTATCTTCAAAATATTTAATTTAATCTATTGTCCGAATTTGTTTTATGGTCTAGTGTTGAATATCCCGCTCAAGATCTCAGAAATCTAATTTCCGCAGTTTCTGTTTTTCTCTTATCTGCTCTATCGAGAGCCCAATTTTCACACCCATAGGTTAACATTGGTACTGCCCCTGTTTTATAAAGAATTCCGTTGAGTGTCCGTACAGGATTCAAATTTTAGTTGAGTGATTCTACGACGCATCAGATACAAACATCGAGCAAACTGTAAAAATCCATTATTTCTAAAAATCTCAAACACCATCGTCGTCCACATTTCACTTCCTGCTCCCCCCCCCCAAAAAAAAACCGAGTCGCCGGTGGCCACATGCAAAACCGCAAATGGCGCCGTCCCATCCACCCCTCACGACGGCTACGCGCCCGCCGAGCGCCGTCGACGACTCGCAAAGCAAGCCCTTCCGCGCGCGTGACGCTCAAGAACCTTCGCCGGAACCATCTCGCCTCGCAACCCCGAAAAGTGGGCGGGACGACCGCCATTCCCGCCATTTGCGTCATTCCCGCGTCGGCCGCGCGACCGCAGCGCCGCTCGAGCGGTCGCGGCCGCCGCACGAACGACGCGCAAAGCACCTCCGCAAGCAGCGCCGGAGAAAACGAGATAAACTGCGCCACGTCAACTGTTGTGCGCTCGCCGGAAAAAGTTTCTGCGCCATCTGCGAACCTCCGACGGAGTCACGTTTTTATGCTGTTTCTCCCTATAGAGAGAGGGAGGGAGCCGGCCGCTTACTCTTTTCATAGTCTTTCGTTCGTCTCTTTCATAACCCGTTATTTGGTCGTTTTTTACGATTTTTTTTTCGGTTTGTGGCGAACTTTTCTGGGAGGCCAACAGTTTCTGCTGATGATGAAGCTAAAGCTGCGCGAGTGTTACTGTCTTTCTCTCTCTCGCTGTCGGACTCGGCACCGAGTTTCTTTCGTCGCTCGTCTTTCGCGCTTCCGACCGCGTTCAGTGTGTCTGTCCCTCATACACACACATAGAACACATACATATATACATACGCACGCATATAACGATTCACTCGCGTCCGAGTGAGTATTAGCGTCCTCTGCGACTCATTCAGTATTTGGAGGCCTCCTGGTATAGTGGAGCTTTTGGGCCAGCGAATAAAGAGAACGCCGGGATCTCAGTGGTCATCTTTCTTCACGGATAATCACGCGTTTCGTGGAAATTATATGTAGGGTTTTGATGAAGCATAAAGCACGAAATTAATATTCTCTCTGTGTGCGTATTCGCGAGCGTGGACGAGTAAAAAGGGAAATGAGTAGGTTTGTACGAGAAAAGACGAATGGGCTAACATTTCCTGGAAACAACGTATGCATTTTGGGGTAGAATGTTGCAAACATCTGTACACTACTGATCTAATGAAAATGAATTCTAATGATTCTAAAAATTTTTACAAAAATAAAATTAAGTTACCAGTATAAAGCTATGCGATGTTAACAGAATTATCAGTATTATCATATATGACACATCAGAAAGTATTTGTAATGTTTGTTATAAGAAAAATATGCGAAACTTTTCCTTAACTAAAACAAAATTATCTAAAAAATAATTGTCACCATACACATAATTAATATTTGATTATTACAATTAAACACAAGACGAATTGCCACTTACACAAAAAATTCTATTCTGATCTCGTTTATTTGGAATTCTTTTTATAAATGATAATTAGTTTTGTGGGTAACATTTATTACTAAATTTACAACTATCATGTGCACATGAAGATTTCTAATAAAGAAAAACAAACTTCTCGTACTTAAATACTATTTCCAACAAAATGTTCTGCTTTATGGAACTACAAATAATACAATTTATTTAGTAATTTAATTTCAAACATTCTATATTCCGAATTATTATAAAATCTGCATATGCGATTGATATTCTGAAATTTCAGTTCCAGTTTTAATATCCGATATTCTAGCTTACTCACTGTGAGAGAGACTTTTACCCTTTCTGTAGACGACGCGCGATCGACGATGCTCGGATACTTTTCAGCGGAAGGAAGGCTCCAGCGTTCAGATCCCGTGCGCCCACGCCGTCCCCCGCCCTCGCACACAGCCCCCTCGGCACCCACGCGCGCTGCGCAGGACACGTGACACGAGCAGGCGCTGCGCCCCGCGCCCGCCCGCCCGCCCGCCCGCCTTGCGCCCACAATGAGCCCCGCACAAAAGCGCGCCGCATTGTTCTTCTTCCGCGCCGCCCGGAAGCACACCCACCCACGCACTCCGGCTCCCCACGCGGGAACGCACGGCCCTTCACCATCACGGTTCCTCACACCCTTGCGTCTAGCGCTTCACCCTCACGGATCTCACCACACTCTAACATCTAACCTTCACCTTAGCGGGTCGTCACATCCAGTTCTTTACTTTCACACTCTGACATTTAGCACTTCACCCCCATAGTTCCTCACTCCTTTACATCTAGCACTTCACCCTCACGAATCTCTCCACACTCTAACAACTAGACCTTCACCTTAACGGGTCGTCACATCCAGTTTCAGTTCTTTACTTTCACGGGTCCTCACACTGTGACATCTAGTACTTTATCCCCATAGTTCCTCACACCTTTACATCTAGCGCTTCACCCTCTCCGATCTCTCCACACCCAAACACCTAGCCCTTAAGCTTAACGGGTTGTCACACCCAGTTTCCCACACCTTCACGGGTCTTCAGCACTCTGACACGACTTCACCCTCACGGATCCTCACATCCCTACACGAAATTCTTCACCCTCACAGATCTCTCCACACCATCTAGCCTTTCGCCCTAGCGGGTCTCCAAACCTTAACATCTACACCTTCACCGTAACGGGTCGTCACACCCTAACATGCACTTATCGGGTCCTCACACTATGACATCTCCCCCTTCACCCTCATGGTTCCTCACATATCTACATATAGCTTCACTCTCACAGATCTTCCCACACCCTAAACTCTAGGACTCATGCTAACGGATATCCATACCTTAACATTTAGCAGTTCACCCATACGGCCCTCTTCATATTGACATTCAAACTATTCACCCTAATGGTTTTCCACGCCCTGAGCCCTAGTCCATCACTCTTACGACTTTTCTTGCTTGAACCCCTAGTCCCCTCACTCTTACGGCTCCTCTCGCTCGATCTGATAGGTCTTTCACTCTTACGGCTCCTGTCTCCCCAACTCCTAGCTTCTTCCCTCTTATGGCCCCTCTTGCTCGAACCCCCCTCACCCAATACTCTGACAGCTTCTGTCGTCTGAACTCCTAGCCCCCTCATTAGTACAGCTCCCCACGCCCTAAGATCTAGTCCTTCATCTTCAAAGAATTCCACGCAGCAAAATCCAGACTTTGACCCTCACGGCTCGTCAATCTTACAGGCCCCGTAACCCTAACGTACGCATTTTCCCCTCTGCCTCCATACCTAATCATCTAGTCTCCACACTCTCATGACTCCACAGGGGCTATCATTCAGCCCCCTCAATTTTACGACTACCCAAGCAATGACATACACCCCCTTTACTTTCACGGCTCGCCAAACCCCAAGCCTCCAATCAAGTTCCTTCACTCTTAAAGCTCTCCACGCAATGGTATCCAGTTCCCAATTTTTCACGACTCGCTCCACCCTAACATCTAGCCCACAAAACACATTATATATGTGTTGTTATTGACTGGCATATCTAGTTTACAGCAAAAATGTCAATTTTTTCTGGTATTTATTGTTCTGCTAGATTCAGGTAAATGGCATAAAAATACGTCAGTGAAGAAACTATAAAGCCTCTCTTTTCATTGAGCAATCAAATCTATTGGATGGCAAAAAGTATTGACCTCATAAAAATGTTTATGACTTTGAAATAAGCATGGCCCCTTGGCTGCAAATATTGTATCTAATGAAACGCAACAGAGAGTTTTCAACCAAACAAGTATGAAAATATAACTCATTTTTTATTTTTCATCTATTGAAGCATTCTACTGGAATAAAAGGTACGAAGTTCAACATGGAAAAATTTATTTTTAAGTCGAAAACACTGTAAAACTCTCAGAGAAACAAATATTTGAAACGGAGCACTATCCGCCTGACCGAACAACAGTAGCATAAAAATATATCCGAGGGGTTGTAAACGAAGTCACCTCCGCGACTCAACTCAATACCGATCGACGCCCGCGGCAAGGAGGGTCTCACCGCGGGCGGGAAGGGAAAATCCAGAAGTTTTCCACACTTTAGAGTGTCTTCGCCCTGTTCTGTAAGTTCCCCTAACAGCCGAACTCCTCGCTCGATTTGGACTCGCTGCGGCCTTGAGAGGAGGCTCTTGCACGCCTCCAGAGGGGGTCGAGCAGAAGAGGAGGGGATAGTGGAGGGGAGAGTAGAGGGGTGGTGGAAGGGGAGGGGTTTAGGAGGAGGAGTTAAGGAGGGGGAGGAGTTAAGGAGGGGGAGGAGTTAAGGAGGGGGAAGGGTTAAGAAGGGGGAGAAGTTAAGGATGGGGGAGGGGTTAAAGATGGGGGAGGGGAGAAGTGACGGGGAGAGGGGTGGGGGCAATCGCAAGACGGGGAACACGGATCTCCCATCTCGCGACCAGAGGCGGGTGGCGGGCAGTGACGCGGCGATTCTCAGAACCTCGTGGTCACTCCGCCTCAACAGAAGTTCCTTTCTCCCGCTCCTTCCCTAACTCTTCTGCATTGTTTCGATGCTGCCTCACTTTCATGTTAGTTCTCGCCATGCCGTTCCACTTCGTTTCCGTGCTCCCATCTCTGCTTAGGTTGGTTTGGTTTGGCTGTTGCTTTGGTTTTTTATCAATAGCGATTTGTATTCACCTTCGTTCTCTCTCTCCTCCTCTTCCTCTCCCTCTCTCTTTCACACACACACAAGGCAACGTCTTCACTTGTTTACTTTTATCTCCACAATTGTCACAAAGCCTCATATTGCACATCATACCGTCTCAAGTCGCTTCTTGTCAATTTTCCCTTTACCCACACTTCATTTCCGACATGATGGTAAATACTTTATTCACATTTTGAACCTCGTTCAGCTTTTCCAATGCTTGCTCTCTCTCTCTTTCTTTCTCTTTTACTTTTCAGTCCCTGAAATTTCCATTTCGCATTCCCCAATGTCACCATTTTCCATCCCCTTCCTGCGTCTTCTACTCACCGCTTTTCCTCCCATCACTTTCAGCTTCTTTCATTTACCTACGTACGCGTCATCCACGAGAGCATACTACATTCCTGCCGTGCCTTTCACCGGGAGAGGTGGCTCAGGGCATCAAGTAATGTCACTGTAATGCCTTTCAGGACCCGTGAGGTCCTGGGTTCAAGTCTCAACAGTGTCAGAATTTTCGACACTAGCTAGATAATTTGGTGGAATTACGTCGCTGTCTGGAGGCGAATTCTGACGGTCGGCTGCTCTGATAGGCAGTTTTCCGTGGTTTCCCCATTCAATAGGAGAATACTGGAGCAGTACCCAAACATACGAATCGCGTGCAATCTTATCTTTCCTCCCTCTTCACCCTTTTCTTAAACATACACTTACAGTACATCACTTACATGTGCCGGGATACCGGTCGGGAACTTATCTCGGCTGGGGAGGTGTTCGGATGGAGGGAAATCACCGCCACCTTTTGAAGAAAACACATCCACTACACTTATGGAACTAACGACCGCAGTTGACGCGCCCGGAATCATTAATCAACTCTTTCGCGCTCTTTCTTTACCCCTGCTTCAGCGCCCTCGTCCCCATTCTCTTTCAGCGGGCGCTCGTGCCTCGTTCTCGCCCCGCCCGTCCTCGGGCCCCCGTGCTGCCACTGAACCGCTTCACTTGACGCCCAACAGCTGTTTATGAAGGCGTGGGTGGCCGCCGAGCCCCACCCCGGCCTGCAACGTGTAACACGCCGCCGACACAGCATTAAATGTAAATTCTGACATTCGCATTTACAGGACGGCGGCCTTCGCGTTTGGTCGCCGCACCCTGGCAGAATCGCGCTCCAATTGGTGATGACGTTGGAAAAGGGTATCCAGAAAAGCTCAAGGGATGAACAAAGTTGAAACATGGGAACATTAGTCTTTGCCTTCCGATACGATAATCGGATTAATTAAATAGTATTTTAAACTATATGAAGTTAAATAGATTGACATTAAAAAATTGCGAAGTTTTCCTTGTAAACTGAACAATGAAATATCAAGCAAATAATTAAAACAATTTAAAAAAAACTATAATGGTAATACGTATAAATTCCGTTTCTGAATCACAACTCCTCTCCCTTGTTCGACTATTTCGTATCTGTTTACAATACATGTAAACAAAATTAGCTTGAATTTACATACTTGAAAATCAATTTAAAAAACTAAATTCCTGACTGTAAATGTTACAATATTGCGCCTATAATCAATTCAAGGAAGAAATATTTTTCAACACAATTAACCAAAAAAAATACTTTAGTTGAATTTTAATAATTAATTCTAGACTCAATAGAAAAATTCTTGAAAAGAATTTTTTGTCACCTGTCGTCGTAATTTGAATGAGATATCACTTAAATTTCCCAATATATCCTCAAATCCATGAAGAGCTGCCTAGAAATCACGTTTCCTCATTCCTGTCTGGGTTGACATGAATTTACTTTCCGAAGATGTCACGCAGTGAGAATACAATTTTGTTGTAAAGCGAAAAAGATAAAAAGAAAATAGTTTTAAGTTATAAACTACTGCAACGAAAAGAGCTGGGATCTACAATTACAAATGCACTAACTTTTCCACATTCAAGAACGATAACAGAATGTTTATATGATGGTGATTCTGTTCCTGCCATTAACAATAACACTCAAATACAACCAACATTTAATGAGTGCACCAAAGCGCGTTCGTAGTTAACAAGTAATTTCATACCTCACAGGACCACACTCTCGTGAAGGTCATTCCTGTATCTCCCACAACCTCACAGAGTCCAGTACGCCTTAGAGAACCCGTTGCCAGGCAGTGTGCCTTCGCATTAGCCGTAACTGCACGCCGTCCTCCTGCAATTCCCTCGCCTCTCATTCCGTTTATTGCGATCGTGGTCGTTTGCGACTCCCCTCGCATGCGAGGTTAGCGCGCTCGCCACCGCCTCCGCCGCCGCGCGCGACCTGTCCTTGCAACTCCACCCCACGCGGTCGCTCGCCTTCCGCGGCGGTGGACGTCTACGTCAGGGTTGTCAGGAAAGAGGCGCCCGAACGATCTTTACGCCAGATCGGTTGATTGATTGATTGGAGAGTGATTCCGGGCGCGTCAAATCTTAAGGTAATTAGTCCCGTAAGTGTGGTGCAGGTTTCTCCGGGCGGTGGTGTTGATCCTTTTCTCTGAAGGTGGCGGCGATCTTTCCTGCTGGATGATGAGATCCGGCCCCGACCTACCGTCCGCTAGCGGGGTTCTCCCCAACCAGGTATCTCCCACCAGCGGGGCTCCGCTCCAGCCGGGACACGTTCAAAGCTCTCGACTGTTCTCCCGGTTTGTGTGGTAGTGTAGTATATGTGAGTGTAAGATGTGAGGATAGGAAAGAAAAATCGCGCACAGTCTGTGACCCGTTTGTTACGGTACTGCTCAGGCTTTCTCTTGGTATTGATCGGAGAAACCATGAAAAACTACTGAAGTTCCAATTGAAGTTCTCCTCCAGACAGCGAGTGAACTCGACTTTTCTGTCTAGCTAGTGCTGAAAATCTTGCCACCGTCGAGACCCAAACCTCGGATCTCTCGGTCAGAGGCACTGCAGTGACATCTATTGATGCATCATCTCTTCCGGTCCGAACGATCTTCAGGCCGATTCAGTGTGAGAGGTTTAAGCTAGGGGCAACGACAAATTCCTAAAGCGGGCTTGCAAGGGTTAGTGAAATCCATGAGAAAGCTGCCACCTGCACTGAGTGTAATAATTTCTCTGTTTCATTTTTATTCGAAATTCTTATTGAATATCATATGGTTTTTTGAAGAAAGTTTTACGAACTGGATCTGAAATTTACTATTCGCGTTCCTTCATGCAGCCGAAACTATTTACTGAGCAGCCTTATAAAATAAGAGCATTTACTACCGTCGCTGCGGCCACTGCATGCCCCGGCTAGCGGAGGAGAGCAGGAGCGTGGCCTGGGTGAGGTGGTGCGCTACCCAGCATTGAGGAGAGCAGAGCAAGCAGGGGGACGAGGCGAAGAGGGGCGATGCGGCGAAGGACGATGCAGCGAAAAGCATTGCGGAGAAGGGCGAGGCGGTCTAGTGAACTGCCGGAAGGGCAAAACGGAGAGAGGTGAGACGGAGAGGTTTCAATGTAAGAAGGGGCACGGAGGAGAGGGGCGTGGCCGAGAGGGACGTTGACGAGAGGGGCGTGGACGAGAGAGACGTGGACGAGAGGGCCGGGGTCGAGGGGTGTGTGGACAGGAAGGGTGTGGACGGGAGGGGCGTGGATGACAAGGGTGTGAACGAAAGGGAGGTGGACGAGAGGGGCATGGACCAGTGGGCCGTGGACAAAAGGGGCGTGGACGAGGGGGGCGCGGATGAGAGAGATGAAGGAAAGGGACGTGGCAGGGAGAGAGGGGTAAGAGGGAGGGGAGAGGGATGAGATAGGTAGAATCGCACGGCGGAGGGTGAGCGTGACGAGGAGGGGTGCGTCGGGGAAGGTCGAGGCGAGGAGGGTCGACCGAGGCCACGTCTTCCCGCTGAAATCGAAGTAATTTGATTCTGTGGGAGGAGGACGAGGCATCCCCACCGGGCGTTCTTCGGAGGCGGGGCGGAGGCGGGGGCGGGGCGAGAGGAAGTTGACCTTTCTCTGCCGATGCTGGCGGGGCGCGCGCAGCCTCCGGAAGTTCACAGACTGTCTATATTTACAGCGCTCGCCGACCGTCGCTCGCTCCGGGCCAACTGGCGGCAGGGGCCGAGGCAAGACCTTCGACGGTTCCTCGGACGCCAACAGAGCTGGAGAGGAAGCAGTGAATGACATCTACGATACGGACGAAATGGAGGAGCAAAGGAAAGGAGTGGCTTGACGAATATGACAAGAGAAAAAACACATCAACTGATACGACAGTTTCAGTTGAACATTAAAGATACAGTGTAAGGATTGGTGTTCTGAGATGGATGATAGAAGAGGAATGTGCGGAGACTGGTTCTCTGTAACGTGTGAGAGGGCAGAATTAATGATTGCAGATGAACAGGCACTAATGCGTGAAGGTACCTGCCTGGAAGTGCATATGTGTGCGAGAGAGAATGCCTGTTGGCGAATTTATGAAGACATGTGGGTCTGCTCTTTATTTGCCTCGAAGAACTAAGAATAACAAGACGAATTCAGTAACTGCTGCTGGTGACCCAGGCGTCTAAAGGGCCTCGGTAAGTGGCGGGGAGTGAGTGATTTGAAGGGGCGATAGTGTCGCTGTAAAAGGACTGGAATGCAAGGAGAGGGCAGGTGAGTGAGCTGAGAGGTTCGCAGAGACGGGGGCTGAAGAGGTCGGGCAATGGTCGAACAAGAGACGAAGGCCTGGGCAGTGTCGACGTCGGTGGCAGTGGCAGATGATGTCCCTGAATGTAAGGTACCAGGAGACGACAGAGGAAGTGGGGGCAAGCACGGTTAGCTAGGGAAATGGCATAGGAAGAGAGCTTGATTGATTGATGCTTCTCAGCAGATCAACTGCTGTGGTCATTACTACTGTTAGTGCAATTTTTTTTTCATGAAGGAGTAGGGTGTTACTTGATGCTTCTCAGCAGATCAACTGCTGTGGTCATTACTACTGTTAGTGCAATTTTTTTGCATGAAGGAGTAGGGTGTTACTTTGCTGCCGGATTGTAAGATTCCTAGCTGACCTACACGTCGGCATGTGGGGTTACCCCCATCTAGGTATCTCACACCATCGGGGCACCGTCTCAGCCGGAACAAGCACTTTGCTTCAGAATGGTCTCCCGACATGTGTAAAAGTGTAAATGTGTATAAGTGCGAGAAGAAGATAGGAGAATGAAGAGGGAAGAACCACCTAGGAAGGGACCTGCTCAGGTGGCTCAGGGCATCAACAGATGTCACTGCAATGCTTCTGACCGGAGGTCCTGGGGGTCGAATCCCCACGGTGGCGGGATTTTCGAAATTAGTTGTAGCCTAGGTCGAATACAGCCACTATCTGGAGGAGAATTCTAGCGCTCGGCCGCTCTGATCCGTAGTTCTTCTGCGGTTTCTGGGATCAAACCAGGCAAATGCCGGGGCAGTATCCTAACATACGGGTCACGAACCGCGATCATTCCTTCCTCTTCCTTGTACTTTCTTTACCCCTTATTTACAAACACACTAATAAGCAATACACTCTTCGGGAGACCAGTTGGGAGCTTAGAGCTTATGCCGGTTGGGGGCGGTGTCCTGCTGATGGGATACACTGACTAGGGAAAAAACCGGCGCTAGCCGACAGGTAAACCAATGCTGGATCACACCATCCAGCGGAGGAAGATCGTCGCCTCCTTCCGCGATAAAACATGCACTACACTCATGGGACTAATGACCTTAATCGCTCACGCGCCCGGTATCACTTATCAATCAATCAATCAATCTGGGGGCGGCGGCCGACGGGGAATGCGAGGGTGGCACGGTCGGCGGCAGGGGCAACGGCGGGAGCGGCGGAGTTGGCGGGGGAGGAGGCGGCGGAGGGGCCGGCGGGGGCGTGGGCGACAGGTTGCGGGGTGACAGGGGGCGTGGTGTGCCGTGGGGCGCGTGGTGGCGGGGGCGGCGGGAGCCGCGGAGGCGGTGCGGGAAGCGGCAAGGGAGGTGGCGGAGGAGGCGGCGGGGAAGGCGGAGAGGGTGGCAGTGTCCGTGAGTGGGAGGTGACATGGGACCGCCGCCGCAACCACCCGGGAAGGACCGCCGGTCCGCATGGCGCCACTCTGCGGAACTGCCAATGGGGAGGGAGATGGGGTGGCGGCGGCGCAAAAGGGCGTGCCTCTGGAGGGGGGGGGGACTGAAACGGGCAGACGATGCAAATTGGTCGGGGAGCAGCCGAAGAGAGGGCTGGCGACACGAGCAGGGGTTCGCAAACTTTCAGAGTGGAGGATCACACCAGAGAGTTTGAGGAGAGTAATGGACCGAAGAAACTAGGAGAAGACTGAATGGAATTTATTGAGAAATCAACAAATTGAAAGTCCTGAAAGAGTTTTTAAGTTTTCGTGATTACATCTTGTATGAGCGGTTCACGTTTCCTCTAATAATATTAACACTATGATTATTAAATATATTACAATACTAAGTGATAAATATTTCATATTACTATTTTAATAAAGTTATAAGTATTGGAATTTAAAATATTTTAAGAGAAATAGAATTGATTAACGTCTTTAACATATAAAAAAGCTTGCGAAAGCGAATTGCGCGCGAGAGCAAATTGCTCACGTCATGAGTTTAGGAGACGACAAGCTAAAATACGTGTGTTTAGATTATCCATTGTAATCTTTTGATTCACATTTTCGTAACCCTGACCACTTGTAAATCAGTACTTCCCAGTAGCCGTATCACGTATGGCAGAGTCACTGACATGTCCTCTGAATCTTCACCGACAGATCCACGAAAACCGCTCCGCTGGTGTCCCGTCTGTGCTGGACAAGACAGCTCCGCCGTGAGGGCACGAACGAGTACGCTCGTGCAGCGAGACGTGACACAGAGGTGTTCAACAGGCGTGTGGGCGGGGTGCGAGCGGGACGATGGCGGGGCGCGAGCACGGGCGGGGTGGAGCAGGGTGGAGCGGGGCGGGACGCGGCGCGGGTGGGGGACGGCGCGCCAGGGCGGGGCGGGGCGGATGGGGCGGATGGGGCGGATGGGCGGGATGGGGCGGGGCGGGGGGCGGGATGGGGGGGCGGGGCGGGACGCGGGCACGGACGGGATGGGGCATGGGCGGGGCGCGGGCGGGGCGTGGCGCGGGGGAGGGCGCAGGCGGGGGGCGTGGCCCGAAGCTTGGCCATGACGCACGCGTCCGTCCGCGCCGGGCATTGACTGCGGGACACGCGGACGGGTGGGGAGGGTGGCCACTGCCCCCCCAGCGGCGCCATCCGATAGCCGGGTGGGGACGGCGGCGCCGCTGACGAGGAGATTGCGGGAGCGGGAGCATCGGCGGGGGTGACGTGGGGAGGGGGTGAGAGGCGGAAGTTTCCGAGGGAAGGGGCTAAGAGAAAAGGACGACTGTAGAGGAACGAACGGGAGGAGAAAGAGAGGGCAGGGAAGGAAAGGAACGGGAGTCGTGAGGGGGAGGGCAGGGGTGACATTCAGTGCGACAGTTGGAGAAGAGGGTTCGAAAGTGGCAACGAAAGCAGTGGAGTTGGCTGTGGTGCTGGCGGGGACGGGCTGAGGACGGATGGAAGCGGGGGAACGGGTAGGGGACGAGACGTGGTCGGAGTGGTGACGCGATGGGGACTTTGTGCGGACGGGAAAGGGAAGGGGTGGACGAGGTGGGAAAGGGGCGGGGTGGAGTCGCAGCGGCAACGAGGCGGATTCGGTGTGAGGTCGCAATGGGTTCTTGGTTGCGTCTTAGTGAGGAAGGGGTGGTCGGGTGGGGAAGAAAGGTGGAATGTAGAAGGGAAGAGGACGGGGTAGGGTCGTAGCGGGTCCGTGGTAGGAGTGGGAACGAGGTGGAAACAGAATGGGGACGGGGAAGGGAGAAAGCGGGGCGGTTTTGGGGTGGTTTCGGAAACGGCAAAGACACGGGGGGGGCGGCAAGGCCTAATGTGTGGTGAAGTCTGCATCGGAGAGGCGGCGGCGAGCGGCGGCGATGGGAGAGGCGAGATGAGAGAGGCGGCGGCGATGGGAAGGTGGCGGCGACGGGTGGGCGGGGCCATCGGCGGCGGCTGCAGCGGGGATGACGGGGGCTTGGGTGAGGGGAGAGGCGGGGGCGGGGCCGGCCACCCGCTGGACGTGCTCTAATATTGCATTAGCCGCGCGACGGTCGCGCGCCCGCGGCGCCCTGTGGCGCATCTCATCATCTCGCCCTCGCCCCTCGGACCCCCTCGCACCCCCGCTGCCTCCACCGTCCCCCCGCCGGCCCCGCAGACACCGCTGCGGGCGCGCCGGCGCTGCCCGTCGCCGCAGGAGGCCCCCAGCACGGAGCTCTCACCGCGGGCGACGCGCTCGGCGACCTACATGCAGGCACGAAGCCTCGGCGGCCACGCCCCCGCCATGGGCTTCTGCAGCCATCGCGGGGTGTTAGTTATGACCGGCATGAGAACTGTAAAACTTCTTATTACATTTAATATTTGAGAGTTACCAAACGAGATTGTTAGTTTAAGTTCGATAATCAATCGTGTATTGTAACTATATGTACGAAACGAATAACTTACTACTTTTGATTCAATGTCATCGTAGTTTTCCGCGGCCCAAGTCATGTGACAGTTTATTAAACTCGAGGGGAGTAATATGGCGCCACCAGGAAATCCGAGAGTTTTCAAATGTTTTATCCACTTTGTGAAAGTGCCAATATATTATTTTTTTGTTTATTTTTTACTATTTTTCCTAAGAACAGTGAGTGTCTTATGTTGGTAATAGACAACATTGGGCCTTTTATTATTAGAACACTTGTGTTAAAATAGTTAGTCTAAAATAATAAATCTTAGTCTAGTAAAGTTTCACTTTACTTGTCCAACAAAGTGGGTAAAATAAATGAACAAAAAAACATGTACCTTTGAAGCAGATCTGAGTGAAGAATTGTTAACTTTGCAGTATTCAATAGATACTTTCAAAAACATGTTTTTTTCCAGTAATAAATTAATGCATTAATATTATTCAGTGCATATTGAAAATGACGTTACATTATCGTTAGTTGTTGAAAGTTGATTAAAAATTATCAAAAATTAATACGATATGTTAGATAAAAATCCCTTAACTTATTTCGTAGACATGTGTAAAAGAATGTATAAAATAATCGAACAAGATCCGTTTGAAATGATTTACAAAAATACCAATTCATAACGTTTAATGTATTTAAAGAAAACTCCTAAAATATAATTTTGTATTATTTTACTTCTTTTACCACGTAATACGTAAATATTAATGTAAAACTACTCAATTTCTTTTCAAACTATCAACCTTATGAGCGTTACTGACATGGTGTAATTTTCTCCGGTGGCCTTTCCCCGGAGCCACTTTCCATCCCCGCGCGGCATGAGCTCGATCACAGGTGACTTCGCCGGCGCGTTGCTCTAAGGGGAAGCACGCGCCCCGATGGCTTATTTATTGCTCACACGCGCCGGCGCCGCCCATGGGACACCGCGTGACCAGACGACAAACACGCGTGTCCACATGCGACCTTTCCGAAATACCTTTCCCGTGGTTTTCGAGTTGCCCGAAAACTTCTGAAACAAAAATTTCAAAGAGAAGAGTGGTGGAGGACAATCTGTTTTCTACAAGTCTTAAATGACTTTCTTTCTGCTCGTTGAAATTACATTTCAGTGTTTTAATTAATGTCTTCCTTTTTTTTGTTCGCTGTTTTGTTGAATGATTAATGTTTTCGTTATGATGTATGGTCCAATGTTTTCATCATATTGTAAATATATGTTATGCTTTAAATATATATAAACATTATTAAGAGTGTTACTTTTTATTAAGTACGTACTACAACATTATTTTTAATCACAAAATGTAATTTCTATTTTGACGACACAATTCTTGACATGTAGGTCTAGAAACTAAAGGACAGAAGAGTCATTTCAAACCAGCGACAAAAATTAGATGATAATAAATCATATGCAGAAGATTTTGTTTCCATTGAAAAAATACGTTATTTGAATATTATCTCTACATTTGAAAAAGGACGAGTGTACAAACATAGTTACATGATACTAACAATTACGATTTTCCAACAATGCAAGTAAATTTCCATTCCATAAAAAAAACTAAACTCACCTAAAAATGTTATAAGCATAAATTGCTTATAACATATTTAAGTTATTATTGCTTATTATTTTCGCATCATCGTACAGTAGAAAAGACAATATGGATCATATAGTCAGAAATATTGTTTATAAAATAACGAAAGAAAAATAAATATGAATTTCTCATTATGCCCCAAAAGGTAAAACCAGAGAAACTAAAATTGTTTTTAAAGAAATCGCGAGAGCCAGCAATGTGCTATTCCGCGACTTCAACTACTGCAATGAGTTAGCAGAACAAACGTTTACACGCGCGAGGCAATCACTGTTCCGCGACTCTCCCCGTTGCGTGAATACGGCGGTTGCGGCGCGTAGAAACCTCCGAAACGGCCTCACCTTCTTTATTTGCATCGCGACGCAAAGGTCGCAGGCCCGGGCGCGACGACGAAGCAAGCGGAAGTCGCGACGGCGCGGCGGCGGAAGTGACGGCGGCAGGCGCTCCGGCGCCTTTGGCTGGCTGCCCGCGCGGCTTCACTTGCAGGAGACGAGCCTGCCGAGTTATGGGGCCACCGATAAGCAGCACAAAACACCATAAAATATAATAATGACTGCTGTTGCCGCCACCGCCGGCGCTTGTATGCGAGTTGCCAATGCCTTCTTTGGCGCTTTGCGACCCCCGCCAGGCAAGCCGTGCCCGCCCTCGCTATCCACATCACCGCCCCCACTGACACCACAGCACAACCCGCCCCTGTACCCGCATTCATCATTGTCAGCCTTGGTATTACCATACATTCCCTAAATATTAGCATCCATTGTATATGCGGACCTGAGTATTTCTCACAGCTATATAAGTCATACATATTAATCAAATCAAATAAATGTAGTAAATGAGGTGCAATTAAATAATTTCAAAGGGTTAAAAATGTCAATGTCTTACAATATTTGTTAATATTTAAAAATACTTAAATACTTTTTTCTGCGATTTACATCTCGTAATTTCTATGTAAATATTCATTTACATGATGGGTACGTCCGCTATCTGGAAGACGTTTTTGTTGATCCTAATGTTTGTGATTTTATCTTCTCATTTCGTCCGTTTTTTGCTTTGTTTACATGGTGTACTTTTATCTAACCAAACACTCTCATTATTTTTATAACTTTCTGGCGCTCCAGAATCTTGTCTTGATATTCTTCTATCATTTTCTGTCGTCTTGTCGGTGATTAACTGAGTATTATACAAAAATAATTTTCCTTAAAGACTGGTTTTACAAAATCACTGTTTCCTATCCCCTTTGACAGCATTTTGCAACGAATTGTTCATTTACAACTTTATTGATTTTTCCGAATGAAGAATTCTGTTGAATATTTTGTCATCGTGTGCTAACAAAGGAATTTATGATGCATAATATACAACAGAGATGCCTAATTAGATTATAAAAGCAATGATTTGATTTCACTACAGGAGAATACACATGATTATAATATTGGTGTATTTTTAAAATTGAAATGAAAATAAAGAACAAATACGTACTTAACTGACGATTATATTATTTCATTAAATAACAATAATAATAATAATAATAATAATAATAATAATAATAATAATAATAATAATAATAATAATAATAATAATTTATTTCAAGTTGTGCGAAAGTTTGTAATAAGAGAATATATTCTACATATTGAAATAATATGCCAACTTCTTAATTAAACAAGTATAAAACCATATTATAATTCCAGTTCAACCAGAGTACGGACACGTTTCATGAAACTAATACATCATTCACTATTTTCTGCTTTTCCGAACGCTTATTTGAGAAACATATTGCTACTTATAGAGTAACACAAAATTAAATTATTCTTCCTATTACTTCAGAACTGCTGATGAAAATTGTAGTGAATAGATATCACTACTCTGCACATTTGAGATAATTTTCTGGTTGAGATTCATAGAAATCGTTTAAAATACATATGTTCATTATAACTAATTTATATTACCATACGATTAAATTATCATAAGATACTATTTAATAATTAATATTTTTGAAAAATAGTTTTGAAACGAATTTGTTAAACTCAATAAACTTCCCCAAGTCTTGAGATCGATGGAAAACATTATAGAGCAAAAGAGTAAATAAATCGATCCTAAAATAAAATAAATGTTTGGCAAAAAGGGTGTTCATAATTCTCTGAAATGGAGGATTATATACATGAGTGAGGAGTACTAATAAACACACCAAACAAATATCCGAGAATTTGCCTGCAAGTTATTTCTCTAAATAAAAAACACTTCGTAAATATCTTTCATATTTGTCGAGGGTAAATTAAGTCTTTGATGATGGGTCATTTGAAATGTAAAGCATGAATAAATTACTCAATGTGGATATTGAACAAGAATGAGAGAGCTTTAACGTTAACAAGAAAGAGAGGTGAGAAAAGCTCAAAGTGAATTGCATTAAAAATGTAATTTATTTTTAATTAAACCGGCAGAGTGAAACGGTTTAAATTATATTCAATAAAAAGATTGAAAGAAGTGTTGAATTTAGATGTAAGGTTTCTTGGAATAATAGGTATAATTTTTAAAAATTCCATAATTCATAACGTTTAATTAATTTTTAAAATACAATTCAAAATTGAAATATTACGGAAGAAAATTTCACAAAACTGTACACAGGCCGTACTATAACCAAACTGTCTGGTCATAATACTACCATTTCAAGCATACATAACAAATTAAACATAATTGTATAAAATTGCGAATGTATACAATTTGAATTATTACCACGTATAACTCATTTAGAATATAATCATCTTACGTATAGCAGTCATTTATAATTTACTTCTCTCTTTCCGAATTAACGGCTCACTCTAATATCGTTCCTCCATACACGATCTCCAAATTTACAAATATACCTCCTAATATACCATTCACGCATAATTAGGTAAGATAACTGTTTGGGACCAATGAGCTGTTTGAGTTGTTCGTTACGAATTATGTATTGTGATCCAATGATACAACTTCATATCACGCCAAGACTTCACACAACGGAACCAGCAGTGAAATTGAAACAATACTTACTATGATCAACGTGAATGGATGAACCGTACTGCACAGTATTTAAGAAATTGAAGTCGGTCATATCAAGTCATAATTACTTTTGCTAAATACTAGAGTAATACTTCAAACAACAGACCATGAATCGCGCACAATTCTTTCATCCCCATATTGCCTTACTCTCATCTCTAAGACCGGGCGACGCGTGGCGCCCCTTGCCTTTGGTACTACGAATAAGTGCAAGAGAAAGGGGGAAAGAGGGAGCGAAATGGAGAGAAATGCAGAGAAAGGAAGTGTGTGAGGGAGAGATGGAGAATGAGGGAGCAAGCGAGTAAAAGAGGGGAAGAGGAAAGAGGGAGGAAAGGCGAGGATAGATGAAAGGGAGAAGAGAAAGAAGGGGACAGAGACAGAAGAGGAATGAAGTGGACAGAGAGAGGGAACGACAAGCTGATTGATAAGTAGTTCCGGACGCGTCAACGGCTAAGGTCATTAGTCTTGTAAATTTAGTCTTGTGCATGTTTTTTCGCGGGAGATTGCGGAGATCTTATTCGCTGGATGGTGGCATCCGGTGCAGTCCTATCCGTCGGGGTTTTCCCCAACGAGGTATCTCCCACCAGCGGGACACCGCCCCACCGAGGAAATCTCTGAACTTCCGATTGATCTCCAGGCATGTGTGGCGGTGTAGCTCACGTGTGTGCGTAACCAAAGGGTGAGGACAGGCTAAGGAAGAGGAGGGAACGATTGCCCACCGTGCGCTTGGCTCATTTGTTACAGCACTGGTCCGGCATTCACCTGATGTTGATCGGAGAAAACACGGAAAACTACCGATCAGAGCAGCCGGCCGCTAGAATTCTCCTCCAGAAAGCAGCGGCTGAATTCGACCTTGCTGACAAGCTAGTGTCGTAATTCCCATCACCGTCGGGTCTCTTAACTCTAAAACCTCCCGATCAGAGGCACTGCAGTGACATCTGATGGCCTGAGTCACATAATCTGATAGTAACAAAAGGCGGCGGAAGATGTTTAGAAAGGGAGCGGGAGATATGTAGCAAGGAGAAGGGAAAGGAGATAGAGGAAGAGATATAGAGAGAAAAGGAAAAGAAGCGACCGAGAAAGACATTGATAGAATAATCGAAGGAGACAGTGAGAGAGTGAGAGAGATAGAGAGAGAGAAAGGGAAAGGGAAAGAGTGAGAGAGTGGGGGAGAAATGAATTAACATACGGAAAACAAATAACACCTTTTGCATATGTTTGCTATTCTTGGATCCGGATTTTCCTCGATCAACTTCCGCTCCGCGACGATTTGGCAATGGGTGCGAGGTCACATTTTTCACCTCGAGAGCCGCTCGCTGGTGGCACCGCGCGCTTCCCCTCCCCCTCCTCCTCCCCCACCCCTCCTTGACGATCCCCCCTCCCCCTCCGCCCCCGCTCGCGCGCTCCCAGTGGATTACCCGGGCGTGAGCTTCGCCGACCGACCTCGCCTCCATCTTAAATTCAGATCCCATCCGCCTGTGTGCATATGAATGTTAAAAGCCTGCCTTATGCATTTTTAAAACCGAAAAAGGAATCTTAAACTCGCTATCCTTCTCATTTCTGCCAGGTCAATCTCGTGGCATCCTCTTCACTGGGGGAGGCTAGAATTTTTTCACCGAACCTAGAATTTTTCTGCGGGGAACGAACACTGTTAGGTTGGTGCAATTTGAGTGTCTAATGTACTGAAAAGGTAAAATTATCTACACGTTTAATGTAGTAACGGAACATTACGCAGCTTAGATTTAATTTCAAAATTACACATTCAAACTATTAAAAATAATACAACCTTATATTAAGATAAATAAAGTCAATACCTAATGTTTATATTGTTTGTAAAAATATGATTTTATACGTAATTAAGCTCTCACTCATGTCATTCTTATGCATGATTCGGGAAATTTCCCTTGACAAATCTTCAATAATTATATAATAATAATAATAATAATAATAATAGAAATAATAATAGAAATAATATGAATATTATTAATTATTATACAGAGCGTATAATATGTTTTATAATTATATGTATATATTAATTATAAAATAATATGATTATTATTATTAACATTAATAAGAAGAAGAAGAGGAAGAAGGTAAACAACGACATTTAAGTACTGCATACCACAATAACAAAATTCTCGGAAGAAATGATAAATAATTGATTAAGTAAACACATTCTTTTCTAAATTATTATGTATGAAACTAATGAATATTAAAAACGAAAAAAACATTCCTAACGCAATTTCAATCTGATGAGAAGACACACGATCGTGATCCCAATACGGACATCAACACCCCATCTCCTACACGTCAATTCCCCCACAATTCACTTACGCGCGATAAGACGGCAGCCGTTTGTTGACGGCCCGCCCCGCCCCGGCCAGCGTTCGTTTCGGCAGCCCACAAGTTCGATCCTGCGGGGAGCTCCGTGGGCGCGGGCCACCGCCGACGCCCGCTCCGAATTAATGGAAAACCATCCGGCCGGACCCCAATTCAGTTAGCCATCAATAATACGGTCATATCGTCCATTACACGTGACGGTGTAATAGCGCCTCTCCCAACGGGGCTGCAAGCTGTAGTTGGCCGCCAGCTGCAGCGTTGGCAGCGAGAGCAGGTAGGGCCGGGCATTGGCGTAGGCCGCCATCGACCAATAAGGGCAGGAAAGTAGATTCCCGTCGGTGCAGGTCTGTGAGAAGGCCACTGTCCCACGGAGGGAAACGTTCTCATTACTGTATCTTTCTTTACAGAGTCACTAGATTTTGAGCGCATTCTTCGTGGAAACGAAACAAATAGATTCCACCAGGACAAGGGGATGGGAGCTAATTTACTGACTGACCAGCTTCCCTGCCTTTCAAATGAGTCTTCAATCATCTCTATGCGGGGTCTTACGGGATTATCAATCGATACCAAACGTTAGGAGTTTATCTCTTTATATTATTATTATTATTATTATTATTATTATTATTATTATTATTATTATTATTTTATTATCATAATTGGCAAATCGGCCATTTCTGACCACGCTACAGGATTAATATGTGTCATTTTTTGGATCAGTTTTTAATCTATATCCCTCAGTACGACAAGGTTGTTATGCTTAGAAGTGTGAATAATGAGGTGATACGACGATGATGAGGGGTGAAGAGACAATCACAAATACGACCATACCTATGCAAGACTCGAACCTGAAGCCTCCCTGGTGCAAACAACGGCTGCCGCAACTGTCTGCACTACGGGGTCCGATTTATTACTATTATTATTATTATTATTATTATTATTATTATTATTAAAATTTTCAGCCTCTCTTTTAGCTGATGGACAGAGTGATTCCGAGGTGCGATCCCGTGTTCAATTTCCAGTCCGGACAAAACCTAAGCTGTAGATTTCTCAACCTATTTCGGGTGTTGAAAGGAAAGCTAATGCAGATCAAGTATCCTAGATACGGCGAAGGAAATATGTCATGCTCTACATACTTCTTTATTAACCCCAGGCGTGGGTAATAAATAAACACATGATCCAGATTTAAAACAAGTTCATGTATTCATTAAAATTTTTACTGTATTATTATCCCTAGTATTAGTAATATTATTGGGTGATCTAACAAGGAAACCTGACCTTCGGTGAACAACGTAATCGGGAAGCACCGAGAGCAGCTGACATTTCCTATTGGCCTCGTTTACATAAAAAAAGGCGAGAGTAAACATTTTCGAATTGGAGACCACTTAAACCAAACTTCAGATTGAACTGGAGCAGGTCAACGGAATGGAAGTTTCGAAGAAGAGTGTGTCACGCGGGCAAAAACGAAGTAACACACAAACTTTTATTGCCTACATGATTGCGAATTTCCGAGTTTGCTTTCTAAGTTCGACGAATGCGTTCAGTAGCAGAACGCAGCCATTTCCATATTACGCCTGTAATATATATTCTTCAAGACTCTTTTCCTCCGTCACTTGTTTTAAATGTCTTCTTGTAATTGGTAACAATGCCATACATCCTTGTCAATTCGAACTATTCTTATTTAACTTTATTACTGAGCAGAGAGGTACACCCGTGTAAATCAATCGCATAGAATATCAAGTAATTCGATTAATTTCACATTCAGTTGCAGATTATGCAGGCTCTGAACAGACGGGATAGATTCGAGGAGCGTCGAACGAACAATAATGAAATCGAATGTTTAAGAAGATCTCATTAAATATCTTAAATTTTATTTTTTAAGGCCCTAGGATGTATTTGTTTAGGAGTTATTTAACGATATAGGTTAAGAAATGCTGCAGAGCGTTGCGGGTTGCATTTGACACGAATATTTCGCTAATTTTTTTAAACAAATGCTTCTTATTTTTAAAATCAAAATGCAATTCGTGACGTTTCTGTGAACTTCTGTTTCTTTTGAGATATCATTCATAAAAATTGGTTGCCGCAATTGGTTGCCACTCAACTCAAGTACAAATAGAAATATAGAATGAACATGGAATATTTGAAGTGAAAGTTATATTATCAAAACAGACAAACACTCTCATTTCTTAAAATGAGAAGAAGGACAATAATGACACATATTAATATATTTTTGAAATGTAATTTTTCAAATAGTCATTCTACTCCTTAAGTTTTGAAACGATCTGACTGGACCAGGCTGCAGAGTGCATCTCAGAAGGATGCGGCGAGGCCACAAAGAAGGGAAAAGATCTGCCAGCTGCGAAACCTCGCAGAGAGGTCAATCGCGAATCTGGTCACGCGCCACGCCTCGTCCCAGCCCGCTATGGCACGGTACGGCACGGCAAGGCACGCGGCGGCTGGCGCTCCAGGCTGCGCGCGCGCCGGGGCAGCCATGCGTCTCCGCAATTACCGCATCCGTCTGCGATTCGCCGCCGCGCGCCTTCATAAATAACGCTAATTCTGCGGAGCAGCTCGCGCGCCGCGCCTCCACTCCCCTCCCCGTTCTCGTCTCGCTGGCGGCCCTTCCGGCGCCACGCCCACGTCTTTGCCCGTCCCACGTCTACGCCTTCGCCCGCGCCACGCTCACGCCTCCATCTACGTCACGCCTGCGCCAGCACTTCGCTAGCACCACGCCCACGCCTTTGCCCGTTCCACGTCTACGCCTTCGCCTGCGCCACGCTCACACCTTCTTCTACGTCTCGCCTACGTCACGCTTCGCTAGCATCACGCCCACGCCTTTGCCCGTCCCACGTTTACGCCTTCGCCAGCACCACGTCCCCGCCTTCGATATAACCGCGCCCACGCCTTCATCTACCTCACGCCCCCGCCATAATCACGCCCCCGCCTTCGCTAGCACCACGCTCACGCCTTTGCCCGTCCCACGTTTACGCCTTCGCCCGAGCCGCGCTCACGCCTTCATCTACCTCACGCCTGCGCCAGCACCACGTTCCCGCCTTCGCTAGCACCACGCCCACTCATTTGGCTGTCTCACTTTAATGCCTTCATCTAGGTCACGTCTGCGCCAAGACCACCCTGTGGCCTTCGCTAGCACTATCGCCCTTCCTACGTTTACGCCTTCGCCCGCGCCACGCTCACGTCTTCATATACGTCACGCCTTAGCACCACGCCCCCGCCTTCGCCAGCAACACGCCTGTCACGCGTTTCGCCTTCATCTACGTCACGCCTACGCCAGCACCACGCTCCGCCTTCGCTAGTACCACGCCAACGAGTTTCGTTTCCTGCCTACGTCTTCGTCAACATCTTCGCCCGAGTCACGCCTACACCTTTACACGTGCCACGCCCACGCCTCGGTCGATGCCTTCGCTCACGTCACGCCCACACAACCGTCCACATCACGCCTACACCATTCTTAAGCCTTTTCCACCTCCATAGTTACGCCTTCACCCACGCTCCTCTACGCCTTTGCCACCGTCATTCGCCTATGTCCGCGACTTCTCCTTTGCGCTCAAGCTAGTCTTCGCCCCATTGTCTGCATTACAATTCATCGCCGCTGCTACCACCTCTGGCACCATTACCATTAACGACTATCAATGCCATCGCCTCTGCTTATCTTCTCTTTCGCCACCACCACCGGTCGTCTCTTCAGCTGTCATTTTCACCTCCATCTTGCTAATAACATCCCCCCTCTCACACACATCCTATGCTTATCTCCTAGCTGTCACTCCCGTTCCAGTCACCTCCGTCACCAACTAACTCACCATCTCAATCCACTCTGTAACTGCCTCTGCTTCCAAAACCATCTAATTATTACCTCGGCCGCCTCCGATGCAGATTCTGTCTGGCGTCTCTTAGACGCGTGTGACAAGCTCCACTCTCCAGCCCACGAGATCTCGCGAGATCAGGCTTCTAAATAACACTTCACTTTATATTCATCCAACCCCCATTTTACTTCTCACTCACCTATTAACCTCTTTTATATACAAATATCTGTTTTCTCTCTCTCTCTCATTTTTCTACTGTAATCACCTTACATGGCCATCTCGTTTTTAAAGTCCTTTATTACTTTTACGTTCTCATCTATCAACACAAGTTTCTCTCCCTTCAAAATTCTCTCTCTTATCCTTTCCTTGATCGCACATCTCACCACGTTTGGGCCTCCCTGGTATTCTTCATTCGCCCTCTCACCTTCGTCATTTCATTTCACCGCATCTGTCACCTGTCCTTTCCGTAACTCCTCTTGGGTTTCCCGCCCCAATCTCACCGTCTTCCTTTCGCATCCCGCTCTCCTTCCTTGCGTACGGAGGTGTGGGGGGGGGGCTTCCTAAAGTACGTACTTCCCCGGAGAGCTTAATCCATTATCACTCGCGCATAAATCGCTCGGAATCCCACGCCTCGGTCGTCTCTCCTCCCCTCCCCCCTGCCGCCCCCCTCCCCACCCGTCGTGTTCCTCGCGCGTCCAATGGCGCAGACACGTTCTGACGCTCACCCCGCACGAACTCCGCAGATAAAGACGATTTACCTCCCACTTTTCGCACGTTCGCGATGAATCGGAGAATTAAACAAGAAAGACACGGTTTGTACCAATCCTTCCGGGTGATATTTCACACTTTACGGCTCTTACTTAAATGACACAAGTCTCTCTGGTGGAATACGACCGTTATAAACTTATATTGTCCTTCCAATTTAATGGTTTTTGGAGATACGTCGAAAGTTTCACTCGTAAACAAGAATTGTATTATAATTTCGTCGCTGCAAAATACAAAACAGTTAAATGTTTCATTTCCCTCTGTTTGCAATGCACGTTTTTATTTGGTTCTTTAGATGAAATTGAGACAGATTGTAAACATTCGTAAAAAACGATGAATTCTTTTTGTGAAGAGAAAAGCATTCTATAGCATCACGTTTGGGCAAAAGGTTTGGAACGTGTTCTTTAAAATATTCAGAAATGTTCGTTGAAAAATGTTGAGGATGCCGTTTACATATTTATCAGCTCAGAGGATCAAACGACTTGAAGAATGTTAGGCAAAACATGTAAAGAAACTAGCGACGTCACAAGAGTTACACGCACATGGAATACATATTTTGACGTTTAATAGGCATTGCTTACAAAATGATTTAATGTTTAAAAATCAAAAAGAAAACCTATATTATGAAAATATTTTTCAGCTCTTTCTTTCTATATCATTCTTCTGATTCTTTTGCCTTTCACTTGTGAAGGAAACACTTCAGAACAAGCTTCAGTTCTACTACACTTACTATACACTATACTTAATACCATCTTCCTCAACTCCATTTGGCAAGTGTTCAGAAAATTGAAGGAGACATCGGCAATGTACTAGAGTAGTTTTCATATTTTACTCGACACTTTAAACGACAGTTCATTTTTAAACACGCCTACATTTTTAACGCTATTTTTGTTAGGCGTAATTTGTAATTAAATTATAGGTGAAAACATTTGATAATTTGATGGGAATGGCATTCGCTTGACTTATCACGAAACCGAACTAACCGTAAACATGGATTAAGAGATTACAGTAACCAAATAGGAAATGTTCGTGATCGATCAGAATACAATTTACGAACTAGTATATTCCCTTCGAGTTACATCCCGTATTGCATGAAGGTATGAAGTTAGTCATTACCAAATAGCCGATTTTCTGCTTGTAGAGTTTAATATGTATAAAATTTGAAAAAAAATCATAATTTTGGATTACAAGAAAATGCATATCTATTTTTAAAATCTACCTGTTGTTTAATGTTACCTCATTGAGAAGCATGGGGCTGTGTTGGCTAGTCATTTTTTCAATCGTCTTTACTGCGATTGAAAACTATTTACATTGAGATGTAAATCAGGGGTGCAGTGTGATTAGGCATGTCAATTCAGTAAACAAAAATCTGACGATGTAGCAAACAATAAAATGGCATAACACGAATGAAGGTAAACGCCAATACTGATATTTCAATTTGTGTGTTCTTCATTGAGGATAAAACCCAACATATTTTTTTAGTACATGAATATTGATTCACACTTTAACATGAATAATATAGTCAAAGAATGATATTGTGTTGCTTTTTAGCAATTTATTGATTCTTAGGCACGCATTAATTAATTGATTGATGAATATTTTGATTCTTGGGAGTGAATAAATAGTAGTTAAATGCAATGAATTGGTATTAACTCAAGGAAGCGCGATCCTTCTAATCAAATACCTATTATTTTATTAGATAATCTGCCCTAAAGCATAATTAAATCAGACTACTCGCCGCAGAGATTCAGAGAATTCTGAATTTAAAGCCAGCTATCGAAAGGATCTAGAGAAATCGGTGTAACCAGGTTCTTCCCCTTCGCCAGAATACGAAAACCATCAAAGCGTGCTTACTGTTATTTTTTTAGAGAAACTTGGAATTGAAATTAATTAACAGCCTCTTATAATACAATTATTTCAGATTATGATTAAATTTCATTATACCCAAGGATTATAAATAATTAAATCAAATGTCGTTAATTTTTTTAATACGAACAAGATCCTGACACAAATTGTCAACATGAATACATCGATACACTGAAATAAATTGATAACGCGGCGCAACTGCCACATGTGCAATCCCTCACGGGTGGCGTGGTGGGCAAAGGGGGTAGGGAGGGTGAGGGAGGGGGAGGGGGCAGAGGTGTTCGCGGGAGCTGCTGCTTATTGTGCGCATGCGCCGCATTGTCCCGTGTGTACTCGCGGGATGAGCGCTTGATAGGGGGATGTAGAGCGGAACAGTCGCCTAATCTGAGCAGATGCTCCTACTGTCTCCGCATCGGCAGGGGGGCGGGCCGCTAACACCTCGGAGACCGCGATCCAGAACTTACCCGCAGAAAACTAACTACGCGTGGTCGTTCTATTGGGAGAGTTCTGATAACTAATAAATTACTTTGCTACAGTGGGAAGCAAACGAAAAGGGTACGAACTCTATTGAGATCCGTGAGCATTACATCTCCGACGGCAAATATCAATTCATCACTTCAACATGTTTAATTGGTCGATTGATTACTTGATTGACTGATAAGTTTTACGAGCACATGAACTAGAATGTAGCTTCACTATTCGCACGTTTTGTTGAACTTTCCTTTGCTTGTAGTGGTAGTAGAGCTTAGGGTGAGTTTCTATTTTGTTAACAATACAGAAAAATCAAGTCTGTTCGTTTCTTTACCGTTTAAAATAAGTTTTCTATAATTTGGAAACGAAAATATCTAGTTTTTGAAATGTTAATATCTCGCTTTTTTAAATTTGTTGTTATTATTATTATTATTAATCTTTCAACTATTAATAGTTAAATTGTTGGGAAGGGATTTTGAAGCTCAAGAAAGCGTGCGCCGATGATTTTCTCCCCCATACGTCACATACAGTTTTTGACTAAATAAATAAATAAATGGTCAAATGTGCAGTAAGTGTATTGATTTTTTTTAATGCTAGGAGGTAGCGATGTTTCTCCAATTGGATGGTGAGTTCCAACGCTAACCTATCCGTTGGTTTGCGGAGCTCACTGCTTCAGCCGGGACAAGCTCTAAACTCACAACTGGTTTCCTGATATGTGTGGCAGTGGATCACAAGTAAGTGTAAAAGTGTGTAAGTAAGCGGGGTGAGGAGAGGACAAGAAAGGGGAAGGAAAATCGCACGTGGTCGGAAGTGCGTTGGTTATAGTACTGCTCCGGCATTCATTAGATATTTGTCGAAGGAACAGAGGAAACTACAGATCAGATCGGCCGGCCCCTAGAATTTTCTTCCACACAAGAGGCTAAAATCGACCCAGTTATATATCTGACAAAAATTTATTTATTTATTTATTTTACGTAAAAAAACAGTTAAAAACTGCGTATGACGTGCTATGGGGAAAAGTGAATTGTGTGCACATTTTCAAAATTCTGTGATCCCTACACTAAGTCATATACTACTTAAATTTTGAATTTTGAAAGGGAGAAAAAAAACAAAAAAACTCCCATGTAATAAAATTCTATTTTCAAGGATAAATAAGCAATAAATTTTGAATTTTGAAAGGGAAAAAAAAAAAAAAAAAACTCCCATGTAATAAAATCTATCTTCAAGGATAAATAAGCAATAAATTTTGGCAATAAAATAAGCCACCGAGATACAAAACTAGGACCTCCCGGTCAAAATAGCTGCGGAGATAGTGGTAATGCTGACTCTGCGCTAAATGCTGATGGTTATCACTTGTGACAAGTATCAGATCGTTAGCTATAATTCATGAGAAGTATCAACTAATCAGTTGTACATCCCTTAAGAGAAGTATCGATTCATCAATTGGGTATATCTACTGTTCAGTAATATTTTCCCTTTTATTCAAATGACACCTGTTAGTTGCACAGCTCTCTTCATAAGTATCCTTCCAACGGTGAAATGTAATAACGTTAAATAGAGAAGAAAAGTGCGTTTCTTCTTCATTACTTTATCTCTCTAGCATCTATTTTGAATTCCTCTGAAAAATTTGATAATAATAACAATCAAGAAAACTAAAGCAAGAAGTTGGCAATGACGATGAGGTGAGAAGAGAATGGAAAGAAAAGAAAACGGAAACTAATTAAAAAAATTTTATAATTAAAGGAATTGGAATTGTTTTGCGTGATTCCAAACCAAATTAATCGTTTATTTCAGAAATTAGTCAAGCATTAAAGATCGCCAATTTCGGTAAAACGAAAAAAACTTCCATTACTATCAAACTAATTTTTGTTTTCAAATAATATTTCAATATTTTTTATTTAAGAAAAATATAAATTAAAACATTTATTTAGAAAAATATTCCATAATTAACTAATTGACTGCTTAAACGCTTGAAATAAACATTGACTCATTGACATTATCGCATTGCTTAAACGATTGAAATAAACGATTCAATTCCTACTAAAGCTTTGTCCAGGAATTTCGTTGCATCCTGTATCTTGAGCCTCGCAGTTAAGTCCAGACGAGGGATGGAAGCCCCCATTCCAATAGTGAGGGCCGCCGTAATGCCCCAAGTGACTGAGGGGTCAACGGCATCGCATCCCCCAAGGGCCTTGTGTCGCCGGGCCCCTGCAGAGGACGCTAACGGTTATGACTGTTCCGACGCCGCTTCTAATGAGGCACTCAGCCCGCAAGAAAGTCCGTATTACTTGGTTTAATGTAATCCAATAACTCCTCCAAGTTTGTCGTGAATTAATCGCGTTCGTGAAAGAAATAACTTAAAATGTATAGGAGTTGGAAGCTCTTGAACATCATCTAACACAATAGATTGCGATTTTCAAAATTCGAAACAAAATGTTGTAAAAAGACCAATGAAGTTTCATTCTCGGGAGTAATGATATTATTCTCGTAATAATAGAACTTTCAGGATTTTCTCAGTAACCGCTTAGTGTTAGATAGTTTGAAAACCTCAAAACTTTTTGAGCATACATGATTTAATTATATTACTAAATGGCATCTTTAACTTTTCTTGTACTTGAAACTTGTGAAGTATTCCCTACTACCAAAGAATTTTTTTACGTTAATAGATGTTTTAAGCCATGTAAAAATTTCACTATTCCAGCACATAATTACGACAATATTGAGTTCACATCTATTAATAAACGGGTGTGTCCTCAAATCAATTTTTCAAACTTCGGGACACATGTTTTGCCCTTCAGATACCTCCGCCAGCGATGGACCGACCCAGCCGTGACAAGATCTCATCTTCAGACTATACTTCGATTTAAACATAGCTGCAGTTCAATGTCATGAGCTAGAAAGAGAGGGTAACACTGTCACTCCATGTAGAGCTTCGTTAGGAAATAAATTTTTGATATTGGAGCTTCCGATGGGATAACAATGTCCCTCTCCCCTTTCAGCTCATGATCTTCAAAGTGCAGCTGTGTTTAAATAGGAATAAGTTTCCCATCACATGTGATAGCGTAATACATGAAGATGTAAGTAAAGAAACCATTCCAGGAACCAATTGATCGGCAAACTACCTATCAGAGCAGCCGGCCGCCAGAATTCTTCTGCAGTGGTGTTCGACCAAGTTTCGTAGAACCGCCACAGTCGGACTCGAAAAATTAGGACCCCCCGCCAATGTTTCTGCAACAGCAACGATGTTGCTGCCGAGCTATCGCAGCAGATAAAACTGGATTCGTAGGCTTCCGCGGCCGGAGCCATTTGATTCTTGTCTGTCCGCAATGAACCGCTTAACAGTCGGTAGGGATGACGTTCCGGCAGCATGATGTAGCCATCTTCAGGGCTACAGTGTATAACTCGACAGTGTAGCTTTGAAGAAGGCCACAACATGATGGTCGAAACATCAGTTCGACCGACTGTGACGCGGTTCATCCCGGACAGCCAAGTATCAGCAGATAAAACTGTTTTAATGTGTCATCTGAATATAGGGATCTGAAAATAGGGAGTTCGAGCGTGTGAAAACATCATTATCGCCAGAAATGTCAGATATGATCTTGTCATTCTGAGGCGGGTTGGTTTGAATTTGTGAACAATTACCACATAAACTCCAAGCGCCCACTGCACCGGTTCCCAATCAAGGCGCGGCACCATTGCAGTGCCACACACCTGCGCACCGAGGACCCGCTGGGAGGGGACTCGTCGGCGTCGGGCGAGGCGCCGGCGACGGGAACTGTCCCCTCCGACGGCGGCGGCGGCGGCGGCGGCGGCGGAGGCAGAGGGGCGTCAGCTGCCGCCACCGCCGCCAGGGCCGCCCCCGTCGCCGCCTCCGCCACCGCCACCGCCGACCTGAGTTACGCGCAGGTGCGCGGGCTGTCAAGGGCAGCCGTCGACGTCCGCCACCGGGCCTCCCCTCTTTGCCCCGCCCCCTCTTCCCCGCCCGGCCACGCCCCCCTCGCGGCCTCTCGCTCCGCTCCCCGGCCTCGCTCGCGCGCTCGCCCGACCGCACGCCCTCCTCTCCACGGCCCGGGCAATGCCCCCAAATGCCTGGTGTGATGCGGGGTTGCGCCTCCGTGGAATCGGTTGTCGCTTCGGGGCCTCCCGACATTGCCAGACGCCCCACGATCCTGCCTTTTAACAACGCAGTGGCCAACGATGTGCCGAAGGACTTCAAAAGGATAAAAGGTATTTAGGTCGCAATTTGAAAACACAGATTATGGTCGGTTTTAGCAGCTTTCCCAGTTTCTAATTTTCTTTTGTTCATATTAATGTTGTCAATACTCTCCTTTCCAAACCGTGTTAATTTATTCTATTCACATGTTACAACTAACTACTCAATCACGTTAATGAAGTATTGATTTTTATTACCAATCTCATCTAGTGTTTCTTATAGACTTTTAAGTAAAGAAAAATTTTCTAGCAAGAGAAACACGTTAATGAGGTTTTGCTTTTTTAAAATCAAATATCATATAGCGTTTGATCATACTTTTTCTCGTTAATAAACATATTATAATGTGAGGGATTCTACGAAACTCACCGATTCATTTTCTCAAATACTCACGGTTGTACTAAGCTTATTTCCAGTTTTGAAGCTCTCAAAAAACATTAAAAAAAGAAAAAATAACTTCTTACTAAGTCACAAATGGCATATGATGTCTCTGTACCTCTTTTCACCCATAAACTCATAACCCGCATAAACTCATGGGACCAAAATGCGCTGCTGGAAAAGTACTGGGTTATATCAGATATGCAATTACTCCATATTAATGAGTCCATTTGCTACAATGTTGTAATCTGTTAAATGCACCATTACTGCCGTTTAATTTACGAAGTTTAATTGTTTATGCCTACATCTTCCTACATTTTATTAGAGAGTGTACAAATGTCTAATGGACGATCACATAAATCAGGTTAGGTTTTTGTAACGGAGGTTTATTGGAGCTTAATAGGCGTAAACAGGAGTAAATGCAAATAAATCATTTAGTACACTCGTATTTGATTGTTTGTCATGTAATAACATAATATTAATTGTGATTTGGTTTTCCATCACTGATTAAACAAGATGTCACTGTATATCAACGGATGGCATAGGGGTAGAGACTAAATACGTTTCCGGGACAAGATAATGAAATGTTTGTTGATGAATAGTATTGATATTTGTATTTTAAGCATCGAGTAATCACATGGGGGCTGCGAAAGCAACATTTCAAGAGAAAATTCACGCTGTACTAAAGACCATACACAGTGGAAACGTTATAACATAAATTACACGTATTAGAAACTCCATCAATTTTAATAGAAAAACAAGAGAGTGTCACATGACCCAATACACTTTCGAAAAGGAATATTTTAGTCCTAAAATTGTAAGTAAAATTTGGGCGCTAAGTAAAATATTTTTGATGAAATACTTAAAATGCAGGTAACCCTTTGATTAATGAAACTACACAAAGGGTCTAATATCTAGAACGAAACTAAAAGTTGAAGATACTCTGCAATAGTCTTCCATACAATTCGAGGGTTAAATTACTTCGAGTACCATACTCGTGAAATTAAAACCAATAGAGTTTAACTGTGCACACAAAATGTCCCATCACGACGGTGTAGCTCAAAAAGCTTATCGATTTTTCTGAGTTTTCTTACCGCTTATCCCTATTGACCAATCATAAACTGTAACTCTTCTGTCTTTGGAGACTATACTTCGATCGCTAAGTCGATGTCCAATAAACCGCGTATGTACTGAAACACTTCTTTGATTTTACCGTGGATTACAGGTATATTCAACATTTGGTGCAATTTGGAACTGTTGGACATAAATTCATTCCTGGAATGGTTTATTAAATACCACTCGTGCTTTGGAAATTCTCAGATAAATCAGTTCCTCACTTTGCGATTCCGGGATTTATCAACAATTTCCAAAGCGCTCGTGGTTTTACCCATGATAATTAGTATTTTCACGAGTTTGTTTATTTTATCGCATATCAGTAAAGAAGTATTGGAAATAAAGGCAATGGGACAAATAGCAATTAAATGTCACTTCATTCCACTGTACTTATCAATGCGAGCAACCAGATCGATAAAATATTTTTTAACAAAATACACTTCTTGTCCACTTTTTAAGTGCGTTTCCTTCATACCTCACAAAATTGTCAAGAACCCTTTTTCCCTCAGCACCTTCAATCTACATTGATCGTAAAGTTCAGTACCTATACAGGCACCTCCTTCAAACAATTACATACATCCTATCTTCCAGCAAACAACTTCTGATCTTTGCCTTTATTACATCACTGCTACACAGCATAAGACCCAACGGATCTCTCTGTGCGCCAGCGCCAAACTAGTCGCAAGAAAAAGTTATCTGGCAAGCAGATCTCGGACAGCGCCGTTCGTCCCCCGCTGCGCCAAGCCGTGCCTCCACCGCCCCCCACCCACATGTCCGCAATCCACGCTCGCCCCCGCCCGCGGCCCCGCCCCCTCCGCCCCGTCCATTTCGGCGTCCGCCCGCGCGCCGGCACCCGCGCGCCGTAAACATGACACAGCACTCATAGTAATTGTGGCAACCGGCGCGACCCACGGTGCCTCCCAAGCGGACGACACGCGAAGTTCGCCGTCGCGCGCGCGCCCGCCCGCCCGTCCTCGCGGCCGCCACGCCGCATCGCGCCGTGCCGCGCCGTGCCGCGCCGTGCCGCGACGCGTCAGCTAGACGAGAAAGCTTAATAGCCTCGAGTTCTGCCCGTCACGCGCCCTCATTTCCTTTTCCGCGTGGGGGAGTCGCGGCAGCGGCGGCGGCGATGATAGAGGTGGTGGAGACGGTGGAGGTGGCGGTGACTATGCCAGCGGCGGGGTGAAGGAGGTAGCTGCGATGGTGATGGAGGCAGTGGAGGAAGCTGAACTGGAGGCAATGGCGGTTGAGGTAACAACTGTGCAGGTGGAGGAAGTGGCAGTGATGGTGGTGAAGAAAGTGGTACTGGAGGTGGAGGAGGAGGGGGTGGAGATGGAAGAAGTGGAGATAGAGGAAATGGTGATAAAGGAATTGACTTTCGACGAAGTGGCACTGGAGGAAATGGCAATGGAGGAAGTGGCGATGGAGGAAGTGATGAAAGAGGAAGTGGCGGTGCATTAAAGGGCGTCGGAGTAAAAAGCGACGGTGTAAAGGGCGGCGGAGGAAATGGCGGAGAAGGTAGGGACGGTGGACGAGCGGGATGATGGAAGAGTGGGCGGGGGAAAGCGGGAGAGTGGAATAATGGAAAGGTGAAACGGCGGAGTGACGGAACAGCGGGACTGCGGGACGGCGAAACGCTGGGATGGTGGAATTGCTGGAAGGGTAGTGGAACGAAAGGATAACTGGTTGACTGGAGAGAGAGAGAATGGCCGATTGGCGAGTGTAACGGGAATGGTGAAGATTGCTGGAATGCGTGGGTAGCGGTAGGTGTTCTCCACTCTGGAGCCCCTGGCCCCGCGACATCATTTTTCTCCAGTTTTTGCCGCGTCGGTCCATCATCATCGCGAAGAGAGACAGTAAGCATTCATTTTATAGACAGAGGCGAACGCGACGCGGGACCCTTTTCTCCGCAGTATTACCTGGTGAGAGGAATAAACCGAGGAGTGCAAAGGGAACGCACCAACAGCTCTGTTTTACGGTTCTTGTACACTATGCACACTAGAAGCATAAATAGACATGTGTACGCTAATTAAGAAAACTAACGATGTGAAATGATTAAGAAATATCGCAGTGAAGAATATTTTGAAGTAAAACACTTATATTCGATTTTCTCAACTGACAAGACTCACAAGTGAGCTTCTATCGAGTTTTGATTAATTGGTGGGAGAATCACAAGTCAAAATTATTTTTGGGTATTATTATAGGTTACAAACCGACAAAGGCAGTTGATTCTCTGAACAAGATAAGAATTATTACGATTGTAACGATTGTGACCAAGAAAATATACAGTCCGATGAAGGATAAGATGACAATAATTAGGGGAGTAAGCATAAAAAATAGAATGACGGCGTCAAAAACAACAACGCTGGAGACTGTACTTCTATGATAATGGCCTGAATAATATAGGTTAGGACGTCGCATGCGACAACTATTTATGATGGCAGAGATAAAGTTGATAAAGCGGAAAATAGAGACGCGCAGACCACAATGTTACTAATGTATGATGAGGTTAATGTTAATAAGTAATGAGAAAAAGGAAGATCGCATAAATGTCCGTTATTTCAGTGATAAGAACAATTCAAGAATTTAAGAAGAAAAGGTCGAGAATAACAATGAGGTCAAAAATGATATCAAGAAAAAGAATGCAGAAATGCCCATTATACCAGTGATAAGAACAATGCAAGAATTTAAGAAGGAAAGGGCCCAGAATAACAATGACGTCGAAAATAACATCAAGAAAGAAGGTCTCTTCTGAAGGGCAGGAGAAGACGCCGGCGTCGGCGACGACGACGCAGGGTGTGCGAGCGGCAGTTCCGGCGAGGGTGGGGTTCCTGGGGGGGGGGACAACGGAAGGGGGGCAGTGGGGTCCCTGGCCTGGCGCCAGGCCGGGCGCACGGCCACCGACGCCGCGCCCCGGGGACGAGTGTGAGGGACGGGGTTCGAGGGGGAGGCAAGAGAAGGGGGCGGGGCGCTCCAAGTGGCGACGATTGCGACGTAGGCGAAGGCGCTACCGGGGGCGCGGGGAGGGGGGAGATGGAGGGGGAGGTGGGGGCGACGGAGGCGCAGCGCTGCGTGAAGGACGCGGACGAACCTCGCGGAGGCGACGCGAGGCTGTTGGCTCCACGCCCATTCGCTGCCTCCAGAAACGCGGGAGGCTGCAGCTCAAAGAGCCACTGTCTGCTCTGACGCGCTGATCGCCCGGAACGACTTTCCACGAGAATTCTTTTTTTCTTCTTTATTTTTTTATTTTGCGCATTCACTCACGATTCGCGAACTTCAGTCCTTTTTTACCAATATCTCTTACTTTTGTTACGTTTTGAAATTTATAAATCTTAAAGATATCATTCGCATATCTCTGAAGTGATTTTTTAAAAAGTTTCAGCAAGTAAAGGAACGAAATAAATATACACGCGAGATACTAAATAGTTTACATCACACAATGAGTCTTTCAGTTTTAAAAAAATGGTAGGCTCGCTTATATATACATTTTACAGCGTGTTACGCTAATTAACGTAAACTTATTTGCAATCATTTCTTCAAACTTCAGTCCTAGTTCAATCTGGAAACCCTAATTACCGAATTTCTATTCTTAGAGTTTAAGTAAAAAACGAATATAAGAACACACATCTAAAGGGTCTTAAAGTCTTAAAGCACTGCGTTAGGGCTGGTCTTCCCATTCCCTTCCCGAACACCCCAGTAACCTTTGTTAGCCTCATTTCCCCTAAAACTCTTCCTCCTGCCCCAGATCATCAAGCACCCCTACGTTCGTGCGCAGTTCCCTGGAAAACCACCCCTTCCTCTCCCCTTCCCCTCATCCCTCCCTTGCCTCACCCTTTTGCGCAGCGCTTAAAACGCTGCTCGTCAACTCGCTGATGCCCAACCTCCCCCCCCCCCACTATTCCCCTGTATTTACAGGGAGCGTCTCTATTTTCCACGTTTCTGTTATGTCACTCCCTATTGAATTGTCTCCCCCGCCGAGCGAATTTATTGCGTGTCGTACATGTATTTTATCAGAATATTGTAAAAAAATTTAAAACGACGACCCCCGCCATCAAAGAGGTGAAATTTATAGAAGGGCAGGGAGAAACGAAATTTATTAAAATCCATAATTCCGTGCTACGGGCGCGCGCGCTCATGGCGGTGGGTCGGCGGAGCGCTGGCAATAAAGCAGCTTCGACAAAAGACTGGCGAAGAGCGGTACGCCCATGCGTGGTCGCAGGCTCCGTAGCAGGAGACATGCACGCTGTGCACAGACGCAGAAAGAGTTTTTCCAAGTACAGCAAAAAACTTCTCATTCAAGTTGGAATATTCAAATTAGTAATATATTCTGAATGTTGGAGATACTTTAAAAGGACTTGCACGTAGTTTTTAAATTTCGTGATTGAGAACTTTTAAAAACTGGATTTTTTCAATATGAACCTCATTTTTCTCAATAGGAACTTCAGAGATTTTCTCAGGTAATTCATATTTTATGTAAACAGCAACATATGAGAGGACCACACACGTAATTTTTTGTAAATGCGTAATAATAGGATATTTGAAATTTAGTTTAGGGTGAAGATAAAGGGGAAAAGTAAAATAGGTTCAATAATGGAATAAAAATATTACCTTTGATAATCTGACGAGGAAACTTTAAGATATATACGAGAGATTTACAAATATAATTTTGATGTAAACAAATTTTAATAAACGACGAATATATTGTTTTTAAGCGTAGCAAAAATATTCAATTGCTCGTTTTAAAAGTAATTAAAAATATTTCTTTCTTTGATGTTATACTGGAAATAATTATTCAAAAAGAAAATGTCACAATATCTTCATCACGTAAATATACACATTACATTTAAATTTCAGCACTTACCAATATACATAAATTAAATAAACACTTTTTCACGTTTTATTTCGTTTTATTTACAGACAAAACATTTTAAATAACTCACAAAATCATCATTAAAAAATAATTTCTTCGCTCGTGTTGTCATTGTGGATCCTGAAGCGAAAGAGGATGTCCGATGAATTTAAAGACGAACAAAAACACCATTACGGTCTGGGTAGAACGATAGTCATGCTGGGTGTATTCACAATTATATTACTTGGTATAGATTGGATGGCAGAGCAGTCTAAGGTGTGAGAAGGTGTATGGGAAGGGGTTGCGAACGTGAACGTTCAGTAGAATAAGTTCCACATTTTTTGTGGTAGAAGTTTGGGATTATTTATATTAATGAGTAATCAAATGAATTTAAGTTAATTCGGAAGAGTGATTTAGTGAGAATTGATTGCAAGCGCAGAAACTAATTATATCATTAGGTTAAGAAGTGTAACGCTTTTTTATCTCGGAAGGAGGCATCTTTTCTCTCCTGCTATAAATGAAAATTTACGCGCATGTGGATGGAAGGGAAGAGAAGGGAAACAAGGAAAGTGAAGGATAAGTTGTGCGTGGTCCGTGGCCCGTTTGTTAATGTACCGTTCCGGCACTTGTCTGTTGTTGATCGGAGAAAGTACAAAAAACTACCTACCGGGCTGACAAGATGTTCCATCCAGTCTATTTAGTTAATGTGAAAATCTGCTCCCGGCGGGTCTCAAACCCTAAAACCACCCAGCGAACGATTCTGCGGGGCCAACAGTGTTGGTGTTGTTGAGCTAACGCAGCCGGTTTATCCACAGGCATTAATGAGCTCTTGAAATTATTCAGAAGAATTGCGAGGCTTCCAGGGGGTTCCCAAGGCGCTGGGCGTCGTAGGAAATTCTCAAGGTAGGTCGGGCGGTCGGTTGGTTGGTTGGTTGGTTGGTTGTTAGTGATTCCGGGCGGATTAACTACTGAGGTAATCAGCCCAGTAAGTGTAGTGCATGCTTTTCTCTTCGAAAGGTTGCGGTGACCTTTCCCCGCTAGATGGCGACATCCGGCGCCGACCTACCGTCGGCTAGAGGGGTTCCCCAACCAGGTATCCCCACCAGCGGGGCACCGCGTCAGCCGGGACAAGTTCTAAGCCCGTAATGTGTTGTGGTGTGGTGCATGTTAGTGTAAACGTATGTATAAGGGGTGAGGATAGGACAAAGAAGAGGAAGGAAAGGTCGCGTACTGTCCGTGGCCCGTTTGTTAGGGTACTGCTCCGGCATTCGCTTAGTGTTGATCGGAGAAACTACGGGAAACTACCGATCAGAGCAGCCATACGCTAGAATTCTTCTCTAGACAGCGACTAAATTCGACCTAAGTGACACGGTAGAGTCGAAAATCCTGCCGCCGTCGGGACTCGAACCTAGGACCTGGCGGCACTGCAGTGACATTAGTTGATACACTGATCCACCTCTCCAGGTAGTTCCGATGCCGTGCCGATACCGAGCAGGTACGGATGGAAGACCCAAGAGCAAAAGAAAGTGCAAAAATCGCCAGAGGAAAGCGCAAAAAGAGCTCCCTTGCACGCGCCGCGCCTTACGAATGGCGGGCTTTGCGCCGACAAGTGGAGCGGCCGGCGCCGTCTTTCCACCGGCGCCGCGACGCCCGGGCTCCGTCCCCGACAGCTCCCGTGGAGGGGAGAGAGGTGCAACTGCAAGGAGCGGCTTGTAGAACGGCGGCATGGCATGAAATGGGACGGAACGGGACGGGATGGGGCAACGTGACGGGACAGGTGACTTGGTGGTAGGCCTAGACCGCAGATCTAGCTGAGTCGAAATAGGGCGGGATGGGAGCAAGCAGGACACGGAAGATCAGACCGGTCGGGGTAGGTCTAAATGGTGAGGTGTGAGGCAGGATGTGGCAGGGTGGAACGGTGTGCAATGGGATGAGGCGAAATGGTACGGAATGGGACCCGTGTAAGAGCGGAGGGCGACGGGCAGAATTACATAAGATGAGGTGCCAAACCGGGGAGAAGGGGCGGCTGAGGCGTCTTCAATAACAAGACGAGGAATGGGAGTCTGGGCCAGATAGACGGTGATGGATGAGGACAGTGGAGAGAAACGGGGATAGTCATGAAAAGGCGAACTGAAGCGACTAAAGCCGGGTGAGTCCGGGTGAGTGTGGTTGAGTTCGGGTAGGTTCGGGTGAGTCCGGAGAGTTCAGGTGAGTTCGGGTAGGTTCGTGTGAGTCCGGGTGAGTCCGGGTGAGCGCGGAAGAGGCTGTGTGAAGCCGGATGAGCGTAACACGGGTGAGAAGAGGACGGAAGAAACCGGGCAGGGAAGATTCGAGTCAGGGAGAGATGGTACCGACACAGCCAGGCGGGTCTACGTGAAGCAGGATGGAGCGGGTCAAGAGGACGCATGCGATACGGGGACGGCCGGGCCAAGGTCGCACGGGCAGGGCGGCAGGGGCGGAGCGACAAGAGGTGGCTCGGGGCGAGTGAGACTCTACCGGGTGACACGGGCCGCTCTCCGTCTTGCTTCGCGGTGCTTGCGTCGCAGGACGGAGATCTCGGCGGCGGCGGAGGCGGCGGTGGATCCCGCCAGCGCTGATCCCCGCGCCGAGCGCGCGATAGGGGATCGCTGCCAACGGCGGCGTCGCGCTCTTCCGCACGAGCCCTTGCGCGCACGAGGCGCCTGCGATTGCGCCAGAGCGCTCTGCAGGCCGGAGGAAGAAGCACTGCGGGCGGTTCTAGGAAAATACACTGATGAAATGTTCATGGGTAGACTTGACACGTGCTGAATACACATTTTCGTTTTATCCTTGCAATCAAATATATCTATGGAAAGCGATTTAAATCGTTCCAACCAGAATTGCAAAGACTAATAATTAATAATATTTTCACTACATTAAAACGAATAAAGAAATGTACAAATAAGACATGTTATTAAGACCACACTCAAGGCAAAACAATATTTTGCAACAATGACCTCAAAATAAAAAGTGTGTTAAACTCAAAGAGTTCTGCGTTTTTCAGTAACTAAGAAGCCTACAGGTTAATAGATATTTACTTATTTACTGAAATCACATTGTAAATAACAGATACATAAAGGAGATGGATATAGGGAAGCGTAATAAAGTAGAATTTTCTTTGGCGACAAATCTATAACGAACAGCTCGCTTTGAATGACGCCCCGAGGCGTCTTCGCATCGTACTTTCCAGAATACGGAAGCAACGTCATGACGACGCGGTATCCACGAGATGGCACGCAAGAAGAAGGGAAAGCGAGCGGAATGATGGAAAAGAGGGAGAAAGGAATGTAGAGGAAGGGACAGACAAGACGGGACGCAAGGTTGAGGGTTAAGGTATTGGGGAAACCGCAAGGATAGAGATACTTAGGAAGCAAGGGGAGTAATAAGTAGATAGAGGAAACCAGGGAGCTGTGGGGATAAGAGAGACGATGGGACAAAATGATTAAGGGGGAGAAGTGAGATGAGGAAGTAATAAATACGTGACCATGAGGAAAAATGGGCAATAGGGACAAAGAGACAAGTTTGATAGAACGATGGGGACAAGGGGACGATTTGCACAATGTGTATGAAGGGACAATGTGTATGGAGAGAGATGGGGACGATGGATAGAAAGGGAGCGATGGAAGAGAAGGGAAGCGAAACAATGGAGGGATGACAAGGAGAGCGATGATAAAAATAACAAGGAACAAGGAATACGAAGAAACAGTGGAACAAGAAAGGTTAGGGAACGAAGAAAACAGAAACTGAGCACGAGAAGGACACAGGGAGATAAGAAACGATGGAAACAAGGATAATGGCTGAAACGATGAGCAGAGGTGGAAATGGCAAAAGAGGCAGTGAAAGGCCCCGCCAATGGCAGAGCGGGGTTGGGGAGTTTGGAGGGGCGCGGACGTAGGGGAATAGCTCAGGGGGAGGGGCGTGGCTCCGGAGGGGAAGGGGCTGAATCCGAGCAGGGCCGCGCCGCACGCGCCGTTATGACGCGCGGCCGCTCCGGACGTGCGCGGCCTGCCGATGCGCCGTAATTAGTATTAGAGCGGCGCGCGTTTGGCCCCACCCCCACGCGCCCGCCCCGCCCCCGCCCCCGCCCCCAGGCCTCCCTCGGGGAGAGGTCGCTCCGGACCCCCTCCGCTTCGCCTCAGCCCCGCCCCCGCGCTGCAATCACTTCCCTATGCATACTCGTTCATATACTCATTATAAACAATCCGCTCTAGGCCCGTGTAGTAGATCTCTTCAATCCGCCTAGTCCTATCAATTCGATTGCGTCAGCTCAAAGCCATCGTTGATATCCTCCACTAATACTCTGAGAATCGTTTAAGTCCACACCAAACCGAATTTTCCTTTTTCTCCGCTTCTGTTGAATACATTTTGCTCCAATTCGATGTAACCTATTTCAATGCACTAGTCTGGTTGAATTTTACTGAAATTAATGTTTCAAAAGAAATCTCCCTATTTCGTGTTTCTCTGCCACGAATTTTTGTACCCCATTCCATTTCACTAGAGCGTCTTTATCATTAGCCGCCCCTTATTCTTATTCTTTGCAAGTTGGCTTATCTCAAAACTCTACACAAGTCCATTTATGCACGACTACTCTTTTCTTTATTTTTAGTATCTCTTTATGTTTTTTCCTATTCATGGCATGCAAGAATTTTCTTGATACGACAAATGTATTATTTTACCTTATAATTTTCCATTCCTCTTATCATGAGATAATTCAGCACGCAGAAAAAAATAACGTATTGAGGTGATTGGTAATAAAGACGAAACATGCCATGCTCGACTCACCTTAGTTCAGCTATCACGACAGGATGTTTCACACATCATGACACAAATCAGGACAGGTTTAAAAATTAAGTAATTTGGGACGAAATTAAAATTTGTGCAACATATACCTAGGGTCATATTATTCATGTATGTTAAAGAAATATGTCTAATAGTCTAATAGAGAAAAGGGTAAAAAGAGGTACTTTTTAAATAATTAAAAAGTCTCGTTGGTTATTTTGTTTCTTTCTTCAAAATTGTCGTTGATTATTGTGAAATCAATTTTATTACAATTATATTTGCAACATGGGAAAACATGTGTTACCTTCGGTATATAAATGTGAGATATTTACATTAGTATAGAGCTCTGTATATTCATATAACACACATTTCGAATAATTTTTTCACTTGGTTTATATTCTGGTGATGAATGGAAAGGATCTATTTAAGGATACCCCTTGCACAATGATTCAGCATCCATCACGATTAAAATATTTCCAAAATTCCAATTATTCAATCGTGCGTTTTTAGTTTATGTATATTAATCAATTGCTATTAATAAGATATAGCTATTGCTACTCACAAAAGCGTATAGCCACTGTAATATGATGAACAGAACATTTGCCTCCTCGGACATCAGAATAATCAGATGTTAACACACATCAAACAACTCCTTCGGTAACACGTATGTGCTTTTTATGGGAACACGGTTTCGATGGATAACAATTTACAGGCTCGCCGAGTGCGTACGGAAACAGCTGTGATTGTAGTCAGAATCGTGATGGATCAGCTCGTGCGACCATACTGTCAAGAGACACAAGAAACGATAGCTGCCGCGTTGCATCCGGCTACGAAATCCTATCCGCGCTGATGATTGATTGATTGGGACGAGGCAGTGCGGCGCGGAGGAGCGAAACAGGGAGAGCCGACAGTCGGTCCTAGGACGGGGACAACCTCAGCGGCCGCCCATGCCCTGAGGACAGAATCGACTCGAACACCCAGAAGCGGACGTCCATGATTGAGCAGACGACCCAGGAGGCAGGGACGGCTCAGAGATATCGGTGACGGAAGTGGGAGGGGAAGGAATTTGAGGTGGGAGGGTTTGGGAATGGCTCGCCGTCGAGGAAACGAGAGACTTTGGGAGTATAACAGTTAGCGAATCAGACTGTCACACCCAAGTTGGTGGAATCAAACCCATCGAAGCACTGGATTTTTGAAAGCGAAAAAACTTCTTCGTACACCTTCCGTCGGAAGAGAAATAAAGTCGGCTGTTCCGTGTTGTAAATTTACTGCGGGTGAAAGATTTTCAAGCCTAAAAGAAGCTACTGAGCTAAATTCAAATCACCTCTTTCGTCGACCAGTGATCCCTTCTTTCTCCGCTAGATCGTGAAAAGAGCATAGCGAAATGTGTGTGGTTACACGGAAGATAAGACATGATGGCCTGAGTTTCGCCACTTAAATTAAGACATGATTGAATTGAATTGAAGAAAGGAATTGTGAAAGAACGACGAGGACAGAGATATTCGATGAATGTGTTGAAGGGAGACAGAGAGGGAAGGAAAGAGAGGAGGTATAGAAGGAGAGGAGAAGAAAGAAAGAGAAGGAAGTAGATGTAGCGGCAATATGAAAAGAATTGGAGAAGAACGCGGACATCAGGAGTAATTCGGGAGCATAGAATAAGAAATGATTAGATAGAGCGGAACACCTAATGTTTCGATAAAGTAAAAATAATTTTCAAAATATCAATGAGATATAGATCATACGATGAAGGATTCATAAAACTGCTAACCCGGAAAGTAAAAACGAATGAAACCCCGAAGAAATAAAATAAATTTAAGAGGTAATGTGTTCAAAACAGGCAGACTGGTATAAAATCAAAATCAACGACAAATATCACTAATATTAAATTAAAAAACGAAATAAAGATCACAGGCTCTTTTGTTCGCCAGAAAGTTAAACATAATTATTGAAAATGAATTGTAATACAAAAATCGAAGTTGAAAGAACCTACACTATAGCGAATACTATGAAACATGTACAAGCTGTTCCAGAAAAAAGGTGCATGCAATAACGCAATTTCCGAGAGTAGCTCTCGTTTGAGAAAAAAACATTGATATTGTATTGAGTCTTTAATCAGGGACTCACAATAAATTCAAACGAAAAAATGTCTATTTATTCCCACGCCGTATACAGAAAATAACATTCACGCTTCCCTTGAAAACGATAAAGCTAGGGAATCCAGGCCTAGCCTTGTACACAAAAGGACTTTTTGTATTGGCCAGGCGGTTCATCAAAACCGAGAGCACGCTGAGCCAAAGAGAGACCAGTTTCAAAGAACGGGATAGATCCACAGTTTATTAGGAACTTCTTGGAAACCGCGTTTCGTTCGTTACTCTAACAAGCGCAATGGAACGCAGCTGAGGCGGCGGCTCATCGTAGGGAAGCTGGTTGGGCGAGAGGAGTGGGGGCGAAGCGTCAGTGAGGGCGGCGGGACGCAGACACCAAGGGGCGACCAAGACAAAAGAGGTTATGAGGCTGTAGTATGCGTGGCGTCGATAGTGTGGATGAGATGGGAGTAAGATGAGAGAGAGGTTGGTGGTCTGGGATGGTGTACTTGGGGTGGATGATGTGGTAAATATGTATGAAGTGAGTTGGATTGAAGGTGACGTAAATCCGCATAGAGAAAGTGAGTGTTGGTGTGGATAATGTGGGAGGTTTACGTGAGATAGATGATGCGGTAAAGTGTGTGGAGTGAGTGCGGAGGTGGAATGGTGAAAGTGTAACGTGGATAGAGTAGTGAGGTTGAAGCGAATACTGAGTGCTGTACAAAGGATATATTATGTGGTAAATGTGAATGGGATTGGTGGTATGGTAAATACGGATAGAGTAAGTGAATTTGATGGTATTGGTAATGTGGGCGGTGTACGTGTGAAAGATTGTGTGGTAAGTGTGCGTGAAGAAAGTAAGTTTGGTGGTATGCTAACTGCGTATAGAGTAAATGGAGTTGATAGTGTGGATAACGTAGCTGGTGAACGTGGCGTAGGTGATATGGTAAATCTATGCAGTGAGTGGTGTTGGAAATGTAGTAAATGCGAATAGAAGAAGTGGGGTTGATGATGTGGTAAATGCGGGTTGGTTAAATGGGGTTGATGGTGTGGTAAATGCGGGTTGGTTAAATGGGGTTAATGGTGAAGCTTCAAATAAGCGGCGGTGGTGGTGGTGAGGTAAATTCAGACATCGTAACTAGTACACCTATGAACACTGCATATTGGGTATGTGGGACAGGTGGTGTAAAAATGTGGGTGATGCAAGCTGGACAGGAGATTTGAGTGTGATGAGATTTACGAGGTGATGCAACAGCTGGTGAGGGTTCATTAAAGGTGTGATAAGGGTGAAATGTAAGAGAAAGATGCTGGTGAATTGAAAAGTTATGAATAACGTGAGTAATACCAGAGAAAGAAAGGCTTTAATGGCATCACAGAAGTAGCGAGAATTGGGAGCATCAGGTCTTCGTGAGAATCTGAAAGATCTTCGGACGTCGGCGGCCTCAAGGGGATTGGACATTAGCAGTAGCATTGTGGGGGGAAAGACAGATAAGCAACAAGATGATCATGTCAATAGTGTAGGTAGTTAAAAGTTACATGAAAGAAATATGGAGGAAACAAAAAAATAAAGCATTTAAGAATCATGAGAGCGTTTTTATTTTGGCATACAGAGAAAGAGAAAGACAAAGAAATAGAAAGAGAGACAGACAGACAGACAGAAGGAGTTATGAGAAAAAGTATATGTAATAAATTTACAAAATAATCGCGAAAAATGATAAAATGTAAACACATATATGAACAAAGCTTGTTTCATATTTTTTACCACAATGTTAGAGTTAAATTCAAATTAGAAACACGACTGCTCTATTAGTTAAACGCCCTTCATTCCAAACACATGCGCAACGCTCTCGTCTTCATTTCCACCGTGGCTAAAACCGCTGACGCTCCGTGTCGCCAGCGGCGAGGACGTAGGGGCGGGAGAGGAGGGGAGGGGAGGGGAGGGGAGGGAAGGGGCGATGCGCTCTCGTGCAGGCGCCCATAGCCCATTCTGCCCCGCGCGGCCAGACGGCCGGCGTTAGGGAAACATAAATCCAGCCTCATTTCCGACCACGTCTCCTATCGCGCGCGCGGCGACCATCAGCCCCGTTGCTTTGCCTCTCGCTGCAATGCCGCTGCCCCGTGCGTCTACACCCCACCATCCTACATCGCCACCGCGTCGCCCTTGCCGCACCCACCACCAACCCCGCCACCGCAATTGGGGCGCCCAGAATAATAACAACGGATCTCAACCGAAGTTCGTTTTCAGAGAAATCACTTTCTGATTCTCGTTTACTTTCACTCCGTAAAAAAATGTTCAAAGTAGAATTTTTCAAGGTTTTGTCATAACCCAATCCATTTGATACTTCAGCATATGATATATATTTGGCAGGAGTTAACCGTTCAACTGAAAATGTGCGGTCGGTTGAGATCTGCCATGATTATTCTGAGTCCTATTGTCACCGCATCGCCTACGTCACTATATCAACACGTCAAACATGACCGGGCATGACGTAACAAAATCTATGTTTCGTTAAGTATGATACGACTGTTGGATTTTTAAATGGGCCGCGCGCGCGGCACTGCAGCGCGTGTCTGCAGCGGGCCATGGACGAAATGAGCGCACGTCTGGAACGAAATGCCGCGCGAATCTGGCCACCTTTTCATCAATAAAATACAGGAGACCTCGAGGAATGAGTGAAGTAGTGAAATGGATGTGTCGCTTTGTGATGGTACCTGCGTATGACAAACTGCATTGTGTTCTGGCATTATCTTTTAGTGGAACTCTGACCGTTCTACGTTTTGGGAAATCTTCCAGTATTTTAGATATTGCGTTTAACACTTGACATTTCCCCCTACATTTACTGTGAGCTAGCAACCGTTATGGAAACATTAGTTAAAGGGATCTTAAATTTGTTGCACTGAACTGTGGTTATTGTTATTTTGTCTTGCTACTCATTTCGAAAACTTCAAAAGGCAATGTTTATATTTCATGAAATGTAGACTTAATAATAAATTATTAAGGTTAACCTTACTTAGGTAGAATTGTTTTAACTTGTTCTGTAAGCTTCGACAGTAGCTACAATTAGGATCAGAATCGAGGGTAGTTGATTTTTAAACTTAAGTTTGCTGAGCCGGAGGGCAACCATAGGCAACACGGAGATACAGTTTTTAATGAAAATGTCTAATCTGATTTACAATTATGAAGCATTTTAAATTGAAAGCACACGAGATGTTCAAGTTCTACGTGCTAAGGTTCCTGTTGAACAACCTACATTTTAGGGGCTTTGGCAGAAATAAAGTAAGTCATACCAGCCACAGCAAGTCTCACGCATTTCGTAAATGTTAAAACCGCTATTTTGGTCGTGACGTGGTTAGAGTTTGCATATAAACCCCACCATACTGCCCGAAACCCTTCATAAATATAAACAAGACATAATATAAGTCTCATTACCAGCAACATCGCGATATTAATATTTACGAATAGTTAGTGTTGTTGTGGCTTGTGTAGTTTATCATCGTACTGCTCCAAGCCCATCATTTGTCCTCCAATTTCCCAAGGTTTACAAACATCCAAACTCCGAGAGTTCTTAGTTCTGCAAGAGTTTCGTTATACTACGAAGCCTGTCTGGAAATAAGTTTCTCTAGGTGGCCAACAAACCGAAAACACAATTTAATGAAAAATGTGCACCTGCAACTTTTCTTCACTGTAATATGAGCAGTGCAGACCAAAGAGGAATTTATTGAGATGTAAAAAAAGAAGGAAGTTTCTGGGAGGCGAGTTTCGGATTGTATGTTGGTTAGTAAAACACCTCCCTGCGGAACTCCTGCAGAAGATCTGTTGTGAGCCAAGCAGTGTGTGGCCGAGTGTTATCACTCATGAAGAAACTAATTTGGATGATCACTCCGCGCCGTTCATTCTCAACGCCTCTTCAAAATTTTCACCGAGTTGCACAGAAACGTGGCTATGACACTGACGCCTATCACAGGTGGCAGACTACTTCGTCCCGGGGATACAAATGTTAATACTACAGTCAAAAATATCTCAATTGTGGATGTTATTACGTCTATATATAGTGTAATATGTGATGAACCTGCCAAAAAGTGTCTCATGAGTCTCCTTTTTGTTGACGACTTAGAGAAACTTACTTTCTGGATGCCCCTAGAAGATCCACCCGTCGACCCGCAACACACGAGAGTATCGCGGGTTGCCTACCAAGTGCGCGCCCTCTTCCTCCGCCGCGGTGACGCGCGACGAGCTCGGCGGGACGGGGTGGGCGGGAGGGGCCCGGCGGGGGGGGGGGGGGGACGAGCTGAGGGCGCAGTGCTCTTTTCACGAGAGGGCGGGCGTGAAATTGTTCGGGAGATATTCTTCCGCGGCAGCAGAAGCCTCCGCAGCACGCAGGTCACGCTGTATTCTTCTCAAGAATAATTTATGTGAATACATTTTGAAGCAGGCCGCGTGCTTCGTAGCTCACCGCATGACAGAGTGCATACAAGGGAGAAAATGTGAAAGACGCGGAAGAAGTAAATCAACCACAAGAAACGAGCGAGAAATTTTTCATTATTAGAAGCTAGAGATGTTGTTAGCGCAAATAAATAAAAGGAATCGGGGTTTAACCTTAATGAATGATACAATATCAGAGTTCAGAATACACAATAAAGCATTGTTTCAATTTAATTTTTTGCTTCAGTAAAAGAAATGCATAGGACAAAAAAATGTTCATGGAAACATGAATAACGTAATAATTACCAAAATAAATATTTTGCACAATTGAAGTATTATTCTATTCGTTTTCTGGAAATATGAGAATAAAAATGCCATGGGACATGACAATAGTACCGATTTGTCAAGCTATAAAAATGATAGTATTTAAATTCTTTATGGTAAATAAAAACTAAAATAATGACTTTAATTTAATTTAAATCCGAAAATACAAGTTGGGCAATTTTATCCTACACAATCCAATATTTCCGCCTAAATAAATACAGGAATAGAATTCTAAATACATAAAGAAATTGAATATCTTTCATTAAATACCATTTTCATTATGGTTAGTCCTGGTTATTGAATTATAAGTCACTAAAATAAATCTGAAAAATATTTTATTTATTGCATTATACTGATCAATTATAAGACTACTGCTATTATAAGAGAGTGGTGGGAAACAAAAAGAAGATTAAATAAATTCTAAACAATTTAAATTCAAATTGTAGTACTTATCATTCCCGAGCAAATACATGGAAACAAATCTATCTATACTTTACCTTTACAACGTCCAATATATAATATTTCGTAGTGAATATTGGCACTTTTCATTCAAACTGTTATCTTTCCAAGTTACGGTTGGTTTGAGAAAAAACAGCTTTTTGTTTTTGATTTAGTTTTTTTTAACTTATTCAAGAGAAACTTATTAGATTTTAAAATAAGTTTATTACAAACACCGTCTGCTAGTTTTTGAGCTTCATTCATTCTTAATTCTTCGTCTCGGAGACATCAGACAGGTACACCACATCTATTACTAAAGTAAGTTCCAAAGCCGATCAGTAAACTACTAAGATTTCTAAGTTGGAAAACAGACGTGACCTCCGATGGATGTTTCTTCGTTTCTTGTTCATACCATAAATAAATAATGCACTTGGGGTTTCTGAATCCACAAAGCTCTTTGGAAAGACTTCTAGCAACACGATGCATTTCCATTAACAGCACCACAGATATCCAACAATCCCAGGGCGCACCCACACGGGAGACTGCAAATTTGGTGGGGATGCGGAGGAGGAAGGAGGGAAAAAGGGGCAGGGCGGGGAGGCTAAGAGATGGTGTGAAGTGGGGGAAAGGAGAGGTGGGGTGAGACGAAGCAAGACGGAACGAGGCAAAACGAGGAGGGGAAAGGCGGGCCGAGACGGGGCGAAGCTGAGCGAGGTGGGGAGATGCTGGACGGAGGGAGGCGGGGACAGCGGGGCAAGGCTGGGCTAGGCAGGGCGAGGCGGATCGAGGCATAGCGAGGCGGGGAGAGACGGGGCGAAGCGGGGAGAGGCGGGTCAAGGCTGAGTGGGGAGAGGCGGGGACAGGCGGGGACAGGCGGGAACAGACGGGGCGACGCGAGGCGGGGTGAAGCGATACGGGGCAGAGTGCATTGGCTGAGGAGTCAGGGAGGGGCGGGGAAGTGCCGCGTGAGGCGGGAGTCGGCGGGGCGGGGTGGGACAGGGAGGGGCCGCGGCGCATCGCGACGCAGCACTACACGGCGCAGTCTTCCGCGCAGCCACCGCACAAAAGTAGCACAAACAATGATAGAGGCTGCGAGACAATGCGCGTGGGCCGCTTCCGCTAAAGGATGCGCGGTTTCAATAGCACCCGCCCACGCCCGCCCGCTCACACCCGCCCACCCGCTCGCGAGCGCGCCTATTCACGGGCACGGCCTTTTAAGGCGGCCTCGCCTCGTGAGAACGTCCTCGTCCCCCGACCGCCCCGCCCCCCCCCCCACTCCGTCCGACGCCCGGCCTTCGCCGCCACTCGCCTCGCGTCCTGCCTCCCCACCCACGTCGCCTGCAACCTGCCAGCCACTCCACCGCCTTCGCCCGCGCGGCCGAGTCTGGCGCCGGAGCCGGGGCTGCTGCAGCAGAAGCCAGACGGCTGGTTCGGTCTTCCGGGCCGACGCCCCGCGCAAGCGCGTTCTGGCGGCTCTTCTTCTTTTGAAGTTTTATTAGAGCGGGTGGTGCGGCAGCGACAACCACCGGGATTGCTGCGTCGACGGTGGTGAGAGTAGTAAATGTGGTGGTGGTGGCAGGAACTGTAGAATTCAGGGGAGGGGAGGGGTGTCGGGGGCGCTGCGGCCAGCCGATGGGGGGAGAGTGGCTGAGAGAGCAAGAAGGTGGGAGGTGATGGAGGGTGTCGGAAACGAATGGCTGTGGAAGAGGTCTGAACAGGATGGCTGTGGAGGCAGGAGGTGATGGAGGCGTGGAGCGATGAAGGTGAGAGAGTTGGTGGATATTGGCACGAGGATGAGAGAAGGTAAGAGATTGATGAATTGGACACAAGGGGAAGGTGAAGCGAGGACAGACCAGAAGGAAGTGGAGACATGCGTTAGAAGCCGATGGAAGTTAGGGCGTGTACAGTATGGCACGGTGGGCGGGGGGAAGGCATGAGGTGGCGCAAGCAAGGACTAGTGAAGGTGGGGTTGGTGGAGGTTGAGACAAGGAGATGGGTGAGTAAGAGGTTGGAGAAGTTGCGGCGGGGAGCGGGTGACGGTTAGCGGGGTGGACAGAAAGCGGTAAAGACAGAGGAGGCGGTGAGTACATTGGTAGCATAAGGCAGGAAAGGGAATCAAGTGGGAATGGAAAGTGCGGCGATGGCACTTGGAGCATTGAAGACTCTGGTGATGCAAAGAGCGGCGCTGCACAGTGGCGGGCGCGGAGCGGGGCGGGGCGGGGCGGGGCGGGCGCGCAGAATCTCAGCTCCGGGGTTAATTAGGAACTCCGCCGCGAATGCGCCGTCTTTGGCGCCGCCAGCCGCCCCTCCGGAGGCGGCCCCGCGCCAGCCGCCGCCGCCGCCGCCGCAGCCCTCCGGGAGCCAAAGAAGCCGGCTGGCAGAGCCGCCGCCGCCGCGCGGCTAAGGAACGCAGGAAAGAAGGCACGCCGCTGCGAGGACAAAGCGATAAACGTTGCCAGGCGAAGGCTGGGCAAAAACCACACGAGAGGAGGCGAGAAGATAAGCAATGGATAAATGTAGAGGAAGGAACGCACGTAACTGTGAAGGGAGAGAGTGAAGATAGGAAATGGATAAATGTAGAGAAAGGCACGCCGCCGCGATAACAAAGCAATTAAATTGCGAGGCGAAGGTTAGGTAAGAAATGGATGAATACAGAGGAAGGAACGCTCGTAACTGTCAAGAGAAAAGGCGAAGATAGGAAATGGATGAATATAGGGGACGAAATGCACTTATCTAGCAATAGAGAAGGTGCAGATAGGAAATCAGTTAGTATAGGGAAAGAAACGCACTTAAATGACAAGACAAAAGGAGAGAAGATAGAAAATGGATGAATATAGGGGAAGGAATGCACTTAACTGGCAAGAGAGAAGCGAAGATAAAAATGGTTAAGGGTAGAGTAAAAAACCCTCTTCGTTCCCGAATGTGTATGTTAAAGACAGGAATAAGTAAGCCTTCACTTTACGAGACGAAAAAGTGTGACAAATGGTGAGTCGTGGGAGAAATGAAATCGAAAAATATTCTGTTCATTTGCTTGCTTATCTCTGCTATGCCCTTTGTATTTAATGCGTCATATCGCAACTCATCTATTCCCGTATCTTTCCAATTTTTATTGTGCGTCTGTTCCCATTCAATAGTTTCATTAAATGCTTGAAATAAACTAGAAAATTTCATTTAATCTCATCAAGAGGAAAGTCATTGCGGTCAATTGAACGCCGTTATTGTCGCATGGCAGCCGAAATCGGAAATCATTCCGTAATAACTCTTAAAGGTAATTGAATATATTCAAGGATTGTTTCTGCATTTTTCATGGCGTATTTTGCAATTAGTCATACATTTTGACAGTATATTTAATATTTAACTTCGCAACATTGTTAGCTTAAAAAATAAATGAATGTCTCCTAAGGTGCTAAATCTGGAATACAAAGACCTTAAATATAAGTAAAAATAATGTTTTTAATTTGTAAAATGCAAAGAAGCATTTCGCAACAATTTCACAACACAACACGTCGGCAGAGGGGACCATAATCACAAAATTCGAATAAAAGAGCAGAGAAATAATTTAGGGAAATTTTCATTCGTCAATAGAGCTATAACAGATTGCAAGAGTTTACAGATAACAATTTTCAAAACCATTTCTCGCAAATCTCGTAGTCATAGAAATATGTTGGTGTTACTTTAATACCAATAAAGTAAACAACTTTAGCATCATTATTATGTCTTTTATTATGTCTTTATGCATTTATTATGTCTTTAAATAATTTAAAGTTACATTGTTAAATAATTTTAAGTTAATATTAGTAATATGTAAATTGTAGAGTTCTGCCACCAGGTTGTATACACCTACCTGCAGAATAATAAATATCTATCTACCTATCACAAAGTAAGACAACTTGCAGTTCAGAGAAGGCGTCAAGACGTCACGTTAATAGCGTTGAAGGGTGTTAAAACATAAGATAGTGAACTGAAGTGAAGTGAAATGAAATGGACTGCAATAGAATGCAGTGCCGTGTATTGCCGTGTGATGTAGTACTGTCTTGTGTACTTTAAGTTTATTCTTATTCTTATTCTTCTTCTTATTATTATTATTATTACTATTATTATATTTATTTTCATTATAATTAATATGACATTGATCTTCATTCATTTTCTAAATTACGGCCTCCGAGTTGCATTCAATTGCAGCTGCAAGCAACTGCATCAGCTCTCTTCACAAAACAAACGCATCTAATCAAACACTCTTACACCTCCATTCCTCCACGACATTCCCCTCGAGCCTCCAGCGGCGAGCACCGGGCGAGCGAAAGCCGTGCAGGGTGGATCGTGCGCCGCGCCCGCGTAACTCCCCATTGAGCGCGAGGCGAGGCGAGGTGCGGCGCGGCGTCCCGCACGAAGAGATCCCCGACTAGCGAACGAAGAGCGTTACGGCCGCCGCGATCAGCGCTAACGGCCCCGACGGGCAGGAGGGCGGGTGGTTGGGGCTGGAGGGGACGGAGGGGATCGGGGAGAAGAGAGGTCGCCCAGCGCGGTGGAGGTCGGAAGAACGGCGGAACCGGAGAGGAGCAGGATTCGAACTAACGTGTTGCAGAGTGGGCGAAAAGGAGGTGAATGAATGTGAATAAATTCGATCAGTAAGTTATTGTTACAGTTATATTACGTTATTATTATTATTATTATTATTATTATTATTATTATTATTATTATTATTATTATTATTATTATTATTATTATCCTTCAGGTGTCTCATAGCGTGCTAGCTTTTCGTGGTGCAATCCCGGGTTGAATTCACGGTCGGAGGAAAAATAGAATTGCAGCTTTTTTTACAACACAATCGTCTCAGTTTCTAGAATGGTGCGACGAAAGTAAAGCTCAGGTAAGCCAAGTATACTGTGATGTATATGGTGATGAAAATATGTCACGCTCGTCACATGTCTCCGTTAGAGTGTGAATAATAAATAAAAAGAGAGCCCAGGTTTGAAATAATCGTTATATGGAAAAAGTTCAGTTAATCCTATCCTAAAATGCCAAATACATTATCATCATCATCATCATATTATTATTATTATTATTATTATTATTATTATTATTATTATTATTATTATTATTATTATTTCTGAGTACAATAAGTTCCAACGAGTTAAAATGAGCAACATTTTCTTCGGTCTTTTGTTAGGATGATTTCAGAAATATTACCTGCAAAACTTGGAATGGAAGATACCATTAATTACATCCAAACATAATGTCATTTCAATGTATATTGAAACAATAATATACATAATAATAGTTTTATGGCTCAATAATATAAAAATACAAATTCAAGAAGAAGAAGAAGAAGAAGAAGAAAGAGGAGGAAAAGAAGGAGGAAAGAAAGAAGAGTAAGGAGGAGAAGGAAAATAAGAAGAAAAAGAAGAAGAAGCAGAAGAAGAAACACATCGGCAAAAGAAGCATCCCAGGCCGCAGCGCACCTGCTACTGAAAGCACGGACAGCCGTGCCGACGCCATCTTGTCACAACTCCTTGCCCAACCGGGAAGGAGCGCGCCAGGCGGGGGCTATCAGCGCCCGGCCAACTCCTGCCGGCGAGTTGGCGCGCGGCAAAGCTCAGGGCTCAGCGGGCGCTGTTGGCGCCTCGCTCGCGCCCCGTCCCGTCCCCTCCCCTCCCCTCGTCCACCCGCACACTTCCCCTCCCCGGGCGGACGTCGCTGAGCCCCTGCGGCGCGGTGTGACGGGCAGTGCCTCAGGTGCGCCGGGCGTGGCTTAGCGGTCGCGTCACGCCCCACCAGGCACTGCAGGGCATTCGTTACGCAGAGCTAGAGATGACTGGCATATTGCATACCGGTTAGCGTTGTTTTTGTTTCGATCTTTCAAATTAATAAGATATGGAATTTCTCTTCGGGCAAATTACAGCGTTAACAATGTTTAATAATTTTAATTATATTAAAAATTGCAAGTTATAAGAATTAGCTTATAAATAATAATAACAATAGTAATAATAGTAATAATAGTAATAATAGTAATGATAGTAATAATAGTAACAATGGTAATAATGGTAATAATAGTAACAATGGTAATAATGGTATAATGGAATGAATAGTAATAATAGTAGTCGGTCCGGATACGCGAGATTGCTAAGGCAATAGTGCCGTGACGATCTCGGTTGGAAGAATCACGGGTTGTAGTCTCACCTCGGGCATGGTTGTTTGTGATAGTATGTTTGTGATTCATCATCACCATCATTATCATTATCTCACACTTCATCCTCCCAAGGCTAAAAGCCTTGGGGTGTAAAAATGGATTCGGCATAAAAGTGTTGATCCCCCCAAAAAAGTCACGTGCACTTGCCCCCGAGATATGACTTGGCCTCAGTGGGTACGAACGGCGTATGTAGCCGCTTGTAGCCACCGTCAAGCTGGCCAATTCGCGACCCCCCCAAAAAAAATTAGTAATAGTAGTAATAATTAGACATATTAATAAAATTAGCAAAGACGTCATAATAGTGGTCGTCAATAGCGATTCATAAAACGTCTTTCTATGTTATTGTTCGAGCTAATCATGGCACAAAGTGTCCTGAGTAAATAAAAAAAAGTCTTTCAAGAAAATATTTTATTTCTTTTTTATCTCATTTTCATTGTTAATTTATATTTTGCTTAGCAAAACGCCATTATAAACGTGTTCTCCAACAATGCAACGTGATGTATCTGGTTTTGAAACAAAGGTGTGTGGTGTGTCTGGTTTTTGTCACAATCGTATCTGATTTATTTGTCTGGCGCAGTCCTGCATTGTATAGACTTTGCATCGTGATCATTCTGCTCTTCAAACTAATTTCCATGCTTTTCTCGTTTTTCTTCTACCAACCCCTTCATGTTAATCGTAAAATAAATAGATTCTATCTCGTTTTAATGTTGTAAAGAGTTCCATGATATATCTGTACTCTGGCAAACAGAATATGACAAAACATGAAAGCCGAAAAAATGGTATAGGAATACCACTACTAAATTACAAATGTATTTTTTCACTACGGCACAATGGAAAAGAGGTTATATTCGCACCGTAGATTTTGTAGATTTCATTCTACTATCACTTCAAATAATCAAAGGTTTTTGAAATATTCTATGAATAAAATTATCTATCCAAATGAATATGACGAATATTAACAAGGCAAGGGATCCAAGGTTCCAATTGAAGACCAGTCCGAGCCATAGTACTGTTAAACTATGTTAACCTATTCTCTAAAAAAAGTGTGCAATATAGAACACATTATAAATACATGCGGTTATACATTTTGTAAAACAGTCAGGAGTGTGTTAATACCACGTTAAAGAACAGTCATCAAAAATGATGTTTTATTTTGTATAAATCAATAATAATGGTACAATGTCTTATAAAGAGGTACATAACATTACGAAGAAAACGTGTATTTGGAGGAATAAATTGAGTGACGAAAGAATCCCGAGATGCCATGTCTTTAACTAAGTGTTTTTGTACTTCCTTATGTTTTTTGTATTATGTCTCAAAAACTGAATAACTGGATATATGTGAGTGATAAGGAGTATTTTTCCATTATAAAATAAAATATATTTAGAAAGAAAGTGCATCGTCGAATATTATATTAACAATTGATAAATCAATTAAATTGATGAAAAGAGTTATTTACGAATTTTGAATTGTTTAAAATACTTCACATTTCTAGTGCTTCCAAAAACCGGAAAAAACAAAATTCATTAAATGGAATATTATTTTATCTCTGTAATTATACAAGCAATAGCAATTGCAAGAATCATCGGAAACAACATGCAAACAAGAGAAAGAGATAAACGAACAAATTATGCCACGAATCTTGTCATCAAACATAAATACTGAATATTAAAAACGGTCATCGAAGTGGAGTGTACGATATTTATGTGATTAGTGACCATCCTCTCGACATAAATTAAACATGTAATTGCTTTATTTAATCGCTGGATATATCAATAATATGCGACAAAGGTAACAAAAGGCGCTTAATCACGATGATGGCTATTATAATTACAATAATTACTAAACGGAACGATAAAAAAATTCATTGTAAATACTCACGTCTAAAACACTATTTTCGAGTATGAAACTGAAGAAAATTTAAAATGGCTAATGACACTGAGGACATAATGAATATTGCCGCAACTGAAAAACACACTTTAATCACAGATGTCGAGATACTGAATACGGAAATGAATTTCATTTCAAGACATCACGTAATGTTTTCCTTATTTTTTGAAATTTCGGATTTGCATGTCAAGCGTGGGACGGGATTGCGTTGATTTTCCTCATGCGTTAACTCGGCACGTAGTACTGCTGCGTTGTCATAACACACGACTAGCACAATACTGTGTAAAAAACGTATAATTATTTTGTTTATATTTTCCTCTCAAAGGTTCGAGAGGTGTGGAATGGTAGTGATTGTGTCGCTAAGGTTAGTCAGTAGGCTGTCTTCGTCACAATAATATTTTCTTTTCTTCTAGAGAGCTCACGACATGTTCGTAGTGAGTCTTTAAAAATGAATACGCTTCAAAATTGTGAGATTTTTCATTACGTGTTATGTTTAAGAGTAGTTTACAATATGTCTCGTAAGTCATTTACCTTTCATCATTTACCATTCGTCATTTACCTTTAGTCGTACCCAAAGCAATTAGCACAGTGGAACACCTACCGTAAACAGGCCAGGCAACGCTTTCGCAACTAGGCCAGTAGAACATAATGACTGAAAGCCCGCCTCTAAGCCATCTCTACAATGACCACTCGAAGAGGAAAGATGATTCTCAGAAAGAAGGGATTTCAAGCGAAGAAGACCCCGACTTTCAGTCGAAAAGTAAGCCATATCGTGAGACATCTCGTAACAAAATCAGAATTAAATTATGTAGTTCGAGATTTGAACCTGTCCAAGACTAACCTGTTTGCTATTAGGGTCAAGATAACAAGAGGATAAAAGATTAGACTTCTGAATGCGGAAGGACGTGAACTGTAGTGAATTGAGTGATGTAGGATTTTAGAACGGGACACATCTACATGAAGACTGGTATGTCACATGCGATGTCTGAAACACTGAAATGTCACAGAGATATCTCTATTAACATCAAACACAGAGATATCTTCATTATGACTCCAATCCATGAATTTAAGCATATACTTACGTTGAATGAATGATTAACGAAGATTGAATTAATTCGAAGAATGAAATAACAATATCCGTTTTGTCGAATCCTAACTCAAGATGAATGGTTTGGGATTTGAACGCGGGTGCGCGAAGGTGAACAGCTGGGGTGTTGACCCCTACACTGGTCTCATCGGAGACACGTGATGGTGGAAACACGTTTTGTGGATTGATTGATTGATAGTGATTTCGGGCGCGACATCTAGGTCATTAGTCCCGTAAGTATTGTGCAGGTTTTTTTATCGGGAGGTGGCGGTGATCTTCCCCACTGAATGGCGAGATCCGGCGCCGATCAACCGTCGACTAGCGGGATTTTCCTCAACCAGGTATCTCCCACCAGCAGGGACGAGCTCTTAACTCCCGACCGGACTCCAGGCATGTGTGGTAGTGTAGTACATGTTAGTGTGAGTGTGTAAGGGGTGAGGATAGGACAAGGAAGAGGAAGGAAAGATCGCGCGCGGTCCGTGGCTCGTTTGTTAGGGTACTGCTCCTGCATTCGCCTGGTGTTGATCGGAGAAACCACGGAAAACTACCGATCAGAGCAGCCGGCCGCTAGAATTCTCCTCCAGACAGCGACCGAATCCGACCTAACTGAAAAGCTAGTGTCGAAAATCCTTCCACCGTCGGGACTCGAACCTAGAACCTTCCGGTCAGAGGCACTGCAGTGACATCAGTTGATGAACTGAGTTGCCGCTCTCGGTAGTTTCATGGAGATTCGTAGAGCTACAAAGAGGCGGCGCGCGGTTCGCGGCTGGGAGAGTGATCCGCAGTGGGGTCGCAGAGGGCGGGCGGGCGGCAGCGGCCGTCGCGTGCTGCACTCCCGTCGCTCTTCCGCCGGAAGGAAACTCGCCTCGCTTCTCCTCGCCTCGAATTGCGTGGCCGCGGCTAAGAGCGTTGAGCGCTGCTCAGTGCCCGACTCCCTCCGCCCCTCGCCCTTTCTACCCCTCGCCTATTGCCCTGCGTCTTCTTCCCGTCGTCTTCTACTCGTCGCCTTCTGCCCTGCGTCTTCTGCTCTGCGTCTTCTACCCTGCGACTTCCCGTCGCCTTCTGCCCTGCGACTTCTGCCCTGTGTCTTCTGCCTGAGGGCCTTCCAACCCGTCGTCGTCGTGTTCTGTCCTCTGCCCTCCGCCCAACCCACGTCATCCTCCATCTTCCACTTCCCTCTGATTCTAAACCTTGTGCTCGCGCCCTCCGCCCGTCAAACCTCCACCCACCAAAGCTCTGTCCGTCAAACCTTCGGAATTTACATCAGATGTTTCGAAGTCAAAAACGCACACTAAAATGTATATTTTCTGATAACAGAAGACTCCTTTCTCCCCTTAGATCTCTCCTTTTTCTATTGTCTTTATAGTTTTTGCAGTGTTTTATTTTTACGAAACAAAATATAAATCATTCTAAACACGCGGATTGTTTGACAGATTTTTCATCTCCCTGTTTTGCAAAAAAAGTACTCTCAGTATTTTAATTCGGCATATATTAGTACTCGATAAAAATAAGAGTTAATAAAAGAGTCATTGTAACACTTTTTTATCGCATTAATGAAATAAATGTATGTAGATTTAACCAATGTTATTATTTTTATCTTTTGAGCGATGGACACTTTCATAGAATAAGTGCATTATGTTTCTCTCAAGATATAAATAATCGAGCAGTGTTGCTGAGCCATTTAGTCAAATTTCTAAATATAAAAAATTCTATGTGCTTGGAAAAGCCACACAAAAAATTAATAATGCAATGAGGAAAACTCGATTTTAAACTGTGTTGCTCATGCTTCCAGTCTTGGTGCTCGACTACGTCCACCCTTTCCGATATTCAAAAATTTAATTACTGAGGACGTCATTTCATTTTTAACAGCGTTGAAAGCCACGCCCACTTCAAAGACAACCGCGGTCAAAACATTTGCGACCTGCGCTTCAATGCAAACTTTCGATTTTGGGCACGATGCCATAAAAAGACCAATACATAAATTACAAAGCTTGTTTTCCGATGTTCTATAGGAACTATGGGTAATTATGGAACAAATTCGGTTTCAAAAACTAATTTACCGCTAATTGCAGTATTTCGTATTCGTCCGCATGCTAAATTTCAATGATTAAAAGAACAGTATTACTTTTCTGCGCAAATAACTTACACAAACTCGATAAAACACGCATTTGCATCACGAACTGTTTTATTCGATAAGCAGCGCGCCACAATAACTGCATGCCAGTGGAAAAAATCGGTTTGACCTGAAAGGACCGCATTTGCGACGTAGTACATTGCCCATAAAAAAAACAAACTGCAACGCGTCACTATTGCTAACATGTGAAAGTGCCACACTAAACACTTGCCTTGATTGGACGTAGGTAAATACAATTTTTAATTGGGCAATCAAATTCAATTAAAATCCCATTTTGTTCTGCAAGCTGTAAACAGCGAGGCAATTTATCTTCCGATCTGTCAATCCACCCGATACCATGAATAAAGTCCCTTGCCACCGATACGTGGGTGTCAATAGCTCACAACACAATATCCCGGCATTTTCTTGCGTAACGAAAACATCTGTTCACAGCACATGCTGCCATCTGAGCTTAATGGATAGGTTGACTATGTGTATTGTGATGGAGTATTTTAATTCATCTTAAAAGTTATAACATAAGTAAACTGCGAGAGTTCATAATTTTCTCTTCGTCTGTATTGAAATTGCAGACATTAGTGTAGTACTGATAATTTCTCTTGGTCTGGCCTGAAACTATGATGTTTAGTGGTGCTTGTTAGAAGTAGCCAGGAGTTACGTTTCATTAAAACAGAACTTTTGTTTGTCATAAATTCTCTAGTTAACGAGCATTACAACATGCAACGGAGCTTATTATTCTGCATTTATTTAACGTAATACCGATTTTCAGAATTGTGGAGTGGAATAAGAATTTTAGACGTTAGAAAGAATACATTTATTTTTCTACACATTGGCACAAGATATTTCAAACCTAATATAGACCTATTTTTACAAATGTGTAGAAGAGAAAAAAATGAATTCCTTGTTAATATTATAGGACTGAATTTACATCTTCATAAATGTATTGCTGAAATATGTTTTCATGTGAGTGATAATAGTTCATATATATGAATATCAAAACATAAATACCTAAAGAAGGAAAAGGAGGCGGTATTTTTATACGTACCTGAGTAGAAGGATATGTCTCAGAAATGAGTTTTACGTTCTAATTAATATTGAAAGTAAACTTTTGCAAATTACTCACATGCGATCACATCAACAAGGATGCACATCTGGAAATACATAGATCCACCCATTCTGAAGGTAGTCTATTGATGTGTGGCAATGGAACAGATCTCTTTACCTGTAATCAGACAGTAATGTTAAGCATTATTCAACTGAGGAGAATAGAAAGTGGTAAAAAGTACAAAATCAGAGCTCAAAAACTTAATTACATAATATTAGTTTAAAATTCGCAAGCATTACAGAGTTGAAATGTACTATATGTTTATTTCGAAGCGCATAAAACCGAAACGAAACACCCACGAATGTTTTATCGGCTTTTCTCCTGAATTTCCTTCACATAGTGCAGTAACAAATGCTTCCCATAAGATGTTAAAATAATTGAAATTACTGAATTGGGCTAGAATTTTATTAAATCAAATCAGCCACATTGAAACCAAACCTAATTACGACCAAACCCCGACAATGCAGTGTTCATCAACTGGCGCATTAACATTCCAGTGGATAGGAAAGTAAATAAATGTTTCTCTGCATTATCAAACAGGCGAAAAACATGAGGTCTAAGTTACAGAAAAGGGAATGTAGGGTATTGGAAAAACGTATACGCTTGCCATCTCTAGGGCCAGATTTTCTTTCTCGGCAGGTTTTGTGGAGGTCAGAGAAGCTCTTGACACGATATCACGGGGTTCTCCCGTTTCTCCATCATCCATATCATCATCATTCCTATTATCTACCCTTTAGATCATTCATTGTTCTCTACGACCTTAGAAGGAAAAGGTCTTCTAAAACTCCAATAAATAAATTGTTTAGTAATCGCATTAAAAAGGACATTTTTCAAATAGTTCTAGATATATTTGCTGGTGGCGTTGAAAACTAAAGGGTTTTCCAAAAAGTGCAACACACACACACATACACACACACAGATTCAGGAAATATTGTCACACAACACAGCAATAAATTAAATATTTTAATAAAAAAATATTCATCACAAATACTGCAATAGTATAGTATATTCAGATACACAGTAATAGTTCACACATTCCGTAGTTTACATTTCATTAGTTAGTTATAAGCTGTACTAGTGTTAGTTCTTTATATACCAATAATATCAAAAATTGCTGTTATGAAACGCAACACGTGTATAGCAAACATTTAATAGTGGACGCTCTCCTTGGAAATTTGCTGTAGTATGTCGTAGCTATGTCATAATCAACGACGCACTGATTATGAGAATACAGACGGTTCGCGCACTATAAAAAAACTGAATTACACAACCAAATATTTACGTTATCGTCAACATTTGAAACTTCTTCATTGTTTTCTGGATTATCCCTTAGTTTAAGGGTATCTAACAAAACCATAGACACATCTCACATGTTCGAATGCTGCGTAATTTTTTTCTTTCAATTTCTGCACGCATTGGAAATTAGGAAAGTAGATGGTGACCATTTCTCAAACAATAAACAGCGAAGCCGAGAAATCATATCAGCGATGTCATCACTCGCCCAGTGCTCCCTGCCTCGTGTCACAGCTCCGCGTCACGCACTTTGCCAATCGACCAGTCTAAGCGAGATCGAGTGAGCGGAAACTCACGAGTACAAGCGAAGCGGTACTCCGCAGCGGTGGCGGTAATGAAATGAAGCAACGCAAAAAGCCCGGGAATATACAAGCAGCACGGGAAGATACAAGCAGCATAGAAAGATACAAGCAGCACGGGAAGATACAAGCAGCACGGGAAGATACAATTGGAGAAAAATAAAAGTAAAAGTTTCATTTCGACATGAACGACATCAATCAATTTTTTGTGTGTAAGTAGCAAGAAAGAATAAAGGATAAAGACAAAGGACAGAAAAATTTTTGGCATGAACATATTTATGTAGTGTACAAGTCAATCACGTTACAGTTTATATTATTTCTACAATTGACGGAAACGCGAACATGCGAACTTCCACCAGTGCCATGACTTATTAACAACAGCAGAGGTACCAACGGTTTCAAAGGAGAGAAAAGACAGACCTTTATTTTCTGCATAGTTGTAATCGAAAATGTACTGATTTTATACCAATTGTAAGGATTTAAATGAGCTCGGTAATTAAAGAAGAAATTTAGAAATCCGAAAATGGATCCAGGTCGTGTATTGAAGAGTATCTCCACTTCAGGGCACCGCGCCCAGCCAAGACTATATCTAAGCTTTTGACTCGTCTCCCGACTGTGATAGTGTACATTTAAGTGATGTGTGAAATAAGAGAGGTGGGAGGCAAGAATGAGTAAGAAAAGATCGCACGCAGTCCGTGGCTCGTTTGACCGTGAGCTCCTCCAGTATTCGCCAGCAGTTGATTGGCGAAACCACGGAAAACTAAAGATCAGAGCAGCCGGCTACGGGAATTCTCCTCCAGACAGCGACTGAATTCAACCCAACTCTCCAGCTAGTGTCTACAATCCACCACCGTCCGGACGACTCGAACCCCAGTCCAAGACCACCTGAGCCAACTCAGCCGGTCGGGTGACGTGAGTGGGCGGAGTGAAGCTCGCCCGCGCCGGCCCCGAAAGGCGCGCGGCACGCAACGCGCGTATTTTATGCATGCGCGCGATTGATCGGCGTCCGCAGCGCCGCTTCGTGCAACGCGGGTGTAGGCGCGGCGACCACTCGTCCTCACTGCGCTTACATACCACGTGGGGCGGAGTTAATACGCACGTGTCCTAATTGTCTCTCTCAATCCATTTTAGACGCTTTTAATATCTAATACACCGGGAGCCGTGGCTCAGTGCATCACCTGATGTCACTGCAGTGCCTCTGACCGGGAGGTCCTAGAGTTCGAGTCCTGACGGTGACAGGATTTTCAACGTTAGCAAGAGAGCTAGATCGAATTCAGTCGCTGTCTGGAGGATAATGCTAGCTGACGGCTGCTCTGATCGGTAGTTTTCTGTGGTTTCTCCGATCAACACCAGGCGAATGCCGGAGCAGTACCCTAACAATCGGGCCACGGACCGCGCGCGATCTTTTCTTCCTCTTCCTGATCCTATCCTCACCTCTTATACACACTTACACTTCACACACTGCATCTATTAAAATTGTTGCAGAGCGTAGAGTAAAATGTGATTAAGAATTACGTGACCAGTATCATGTGCAGTGTAATATATTGGAATAGCGAAGCACTGTCAGATCCACTAGCATATTATAAGATGTAAAACGCTTCTAAAAACCCTTTGCATAAAAATAAATGGTAAAACTCCCATTTTTGTGTTATTTAATATCACTTAGGTCAAAAATGTAATTTTATGACGTCCATCAACGCGTGAGAAAATTAACTTTTTTGTGAAATTTAAAATTTTATTACAGGCGCGTGATCACTGATATTATATCCAACAACTATTAATCAATATGCCAACAAGACCAGTCGATCTTCATTAATCGCATTGATATTGTAGAGTTCAAGTTGATCTGCATTATTTTCATACACATATCACGTTGATTCTTGTATTATTACACAGAGGACATGAAAAAAAAACAATTTTCTTCTTAATATTGTTTCAATAGTTCGACTTGAGTTGATTTATGTATTAATTCCCAAAATACCACTCGTGTCTGAAAGCATTCGAAAAATGGCACTCGTATCTGAGAGATTTTTCATTATTTACCCATGCAATTGTGGTGTTTCTGAAGTTAATTCTAAACTAACAAAAATTATGAACATCATTCGATTTGCTAGAATCTTTAAGGACTTGACCATTAACTACTCGGCGTCACTATCTCTAGATTTCGTTATTATTCTTCATGCCTCCACCTTAAGCCTGTGTAGAGGATTTGATAAATGAACAACTAATCATTCACTATATAATAAAAACTTTTTTCCATCCGTAATAATTATTTATCTTTCATTTTTTACTCCATGCCAATACGATTAAAGTGATTATACTAAATTGGGTAGTAGTCCACATTTTAATGAAGTATTTAATATATTTCGAACACACAGTTAAATATGTGAAGTCGATCTATAAGATGAATTGCATTTTTTACTTAGCTGTAAAAAACAAATTTTATAATTTTGCTTCCGACACACGGTTGGCGGGGAGGCGCGGGAGAACACGGCACGGTCCAGTGTGGAACGGCGCGACGCAACATGGCGTGGCGTGGCGCAGCGTGGCGTGGTGCAGGACGATGTAGTGCAGTGACGCGTGCGATTTGTGGAGCGTCGCTGCACGATAGAAACAACGCGATTTTTCACGCAGGTGGAGCATCCCCTGCTGTCGCCGCCTCCGTTCCCCGGTGTGCGTTTACAACTACGGTTTAATGAAACGTCGCGAATTCGCAATGAGTCTAGTGTGAACAACCCTCGAAAACGGAAGCGAATTTACACCTGGATTACGCGCACAGTATCTCTAAATGTCAAGTGGGCAGGCCAAAAGAAGTGCCAGTCGACAATGTAAAATATAAGTAAATACATAACAGAGCTAGACGTAAAATAGAGAAAAAATAAAATATTTGTGTGAATTTTATAATTCTTTAGAGGAATATATTAATTTAGTTTGTGGTTTGTAGTTTACATGACGGCAACGATGTAATAATTGACTCACAACACGTATAATGTCCCTATATTCAATATGTCTAGTTGTAGAAAGACTGCTCTCCAATACCACATCACTTCTATTTTGATGTTTTTGTTCTTACCTTTTCTTGTTCTATCCATACAAAAGATGAGATAATACATAAGTATCACTTGGATTTAAACGAAAATGAAGCTTTGTAGAGAGTGATTTTAAACAGCTGACTGAGTACAAATCAGCTTTCATATCAAATTTTAATACGTTTTTCAGAACGTCTTCTTCGGCGTTTGTATTATATACAATAAAGATTGAGATTAGTTTGTTAGCTCACAAAGAATGTTGAGACGCAGACTTAAAAACTCTTCCTCTCCGGGGATGCATTAACAATCTAAATTAGAATATACAAATGGTATACATTTTCTAAGAATTTTAACTGGTATATTTATTTTTCAACTGTATGCATATGATACGGTGAAAGAGGTTAAACTACAGACAAAAAGAAAAAAGTGCTAAACCGAGTTGGAAAAAACACTAAATGGAAAGTCCCATTACGAGGAATTCAACTTAACCCTGCTGACAACTGTTTTGTTTTCCCGGAAATCACGCATTTAATACTGCATGAAGACTCATGTTATACTACGCACAAAAATACAGTAAACATGCCAGTGCTCTTTTGTACCCATTCCTGCTGCCTCCCACCAGGCGTGTCCAATGGATTAGGCCAGACACAAGAAATCGGGAGCATCTCAAAGGAGGGCGGAGCTCTTTAAGTCATTACGCGGGTTCATTACGTCCGCGAACCGGATTGTATGTAATTCTAATCATCATTACCAGAGGACTCGGTCGCCACGCTTTGTATGCGGCAGAGATCGTTTGTTACCGCTCCCCAACGTCTCCTTGTCCCCGCCCTGTCCCTTCGACTTAACCCCACCCCACCCTCTCCAACCCTCCCTATCTGACTGCACCCGTGCATCTCTTCTTTTTTTATTAACCGAGGGACTAATCCCAATCGTTATTGGATTTAGTAGGAACGCCGAAGCGTACTCCCTGGAGTTCTAGAGGCCAATAATAAAAACACAGTTCAATGGAAACAACTGGCTCGGAAAGGAAACAAAATGCAGCAAGGCGCTGCCGTTTGCAAGAATAAAGGAGGGAAAGAAAAAGAAGTAGAGACGGAAAAGGAGGTATAAGAGAAGGATTAAATGGTAGAAGAAGAAAAGGAGCAAGATTGAAGGAGGAAGAGGTGGCAGAAAAATGGAGTAATGTGGGATGGCAGTGGAATATGATGTTAAATATTTTACATTACCTCAGAAGTAAAAGTATTATTGCGAATTAGATAAATGACATTGATACAATAAATACAATAAAAAAGGAAATGTAAAAATACTTTTAATCGTTTAAATTTTACACAAGTTTTATATCAGTCATGTAGGATGTAATACAAAATAAACTGTCAATGCAATCATTTCGGAATCCCCCTACAACTATCCATCTTCAGCAGCAACGTTAACTTCTACACTCCGACATCATAATACTACAGCAATAAAACTACAAGATGCCAGCGCAGCAACGACTTTAGCCATCTCACAAATCACAAACATTCGCCAGGGGACACGCAAATCCTTCGCAATGTTCACCATGCCTCACACACCGGCCTTCATTTCTTCTTTCCTTTAGCAAATCTGGCACCTCGGAACGCTCGTTTGCCACCCAAACAACGCGAATAAATCACGGGGGCCATAACCACTGTCACAACCGCCGGCCCCGGCTCCGCCGTCGGCGCGAGGTCGCGTTTCCACCGCGGTGCGCTCGAAGCGCGGCCGGTCGTCAGTCGATGGTTGCGGTGGCCGCGGGGGTGGCGGTAGGGGAGACGGCTGCGGCACGGGGCGGCGGAGAAGGTGGCTCAGGATGCGGTGGGAGGTCGTTGGTGTGGAGGCGGGTAGAACAGGGGCAGGTTGTGACAGAGGTTGGAGGCGGTGGTGTCGCGTGGTGGGTGGTGGGTGGTGGGCAGCGAAGACGGCGACAAGAATGGTTAGAGGGGGAGACGGCGGTAGTGTGGAGTGGAGCGGAGGGCGGCGCGGGCGGCTGTGTGGAATGCGGCGTGGGTGGCGGTGTGTGTGGTGGCGGAGTGAAAGGGGGAAGCAGCGAGGAGGGCAGTTGTGTGGGTGCCAGAGTGAGTGGTGATACAGCAGCGGCTAGAGAGACGGTAGGAGTGGATGCGAGAGCGATGCAGAGGACGGCGGCCAGAACGGCGATGACACCGGCGATGACCGGGGAGGACGGCGGATTCGGATGGGGGAGAGTACGGCGGTCAGAACGGCCGAGAGGACGGCAGCAAGAGCGGCGGAGGTGTGGGCGGACAGGAGGGCGGACGAGAGGGCGGTCGGGAGGGGGGTCGGGAGGGTTGGGAGGTCGGGAGGGGGGTCAGGAGGAGGGCGGTCAGGGAGGAGGCAGTCGGGAGGGCGGTCAGGAGGAGGGCCGGAGGTCAGGAGGAGGCGGGAGGTCAGGAGGGCAGTCCAGGAGGGCGGTCGGGAGGGCGGTCGGGAGGGCGGTCGGGAGCGAGGCCGGGAGGGCGAGTCGGGAGCGGGCCGGGAGGAGGGCAGTCAGGAGGGCGGTCGAGAGGCCGGTCGGGAGGGCGGCGGTCAAGCGAGGTCGGAAGGGCGGTCGGGAGGCCGATGGGGAGAGCTATGGGGAGGGCTATAGAGAGTGGAATTCGGAGGGGAGGGCAGAGGGAGGGCTGATGGGATGGTTGAGGAGAGGGCAGAGGGGGGGGGGGGGGGGGGGCGAAAGCAACGGCGTAGGCGACGGCAGAGTTGTGGCGGAGGGGCTGCGGAGGCGCCGGGGCGTGGCGGGTGCGTCGGCGGGTAGGACGACCACGACCACGGCAGCGAGGGCGACGCGGCGGCGAGAAGAGTGGGGTGCGGGGGAGCGGGGGCGGCGTGGGCGGCGGCCCCCGGTTCAGCGCTCGAACGCTCCGCGGCTGCGGTAATGGATGTGGGCGCGCGCCGCCGTGTCGGTGTCAGCCATGCGTCACTGCGTCGCCGTTGGCGCGCTCCGCCTCCCGCCGCCGCCGCCGCCGCCGCCGCCGCCGCCGCCGCCGCCGCCGTCGGCCGGCGCAGCTGCGGCTACACGCGACGCAGTCGGGGGCGTGGACGCCCGCCCGGCGCCCGGCGCTGGTGGAGAGCCGAGCCCGGCCGGGGGCGGAGGTCGCGCGGGTGGGCTGCGCCGGTGGGAGACGATCCGATATTTCTGCCTGCGCTGGCGATGCTAGTAATAATAGACCTTATTGCCTCTGCTGGCATTTTAATGTTATCCTCCACATTGATTCTTCAGTTGTTGTCGCATGGTCGTTCATAATACGACAAGTTTTCGTTTTTTGAAATTGCTGTTTTTCCAATAAGATAGTAATGTTTACTTGGAATATGGATTGAAATTATCGTTTGTGAACGTTTACTACAACACTACAGGAGTGTGTTTTTCTTCTATGCAATTACGATCATCATCGACGCAAACCTCGATTTCTATCTTACTTTTTGTCTCAACTGAATGCTGTTATGATGTGTATGGGCGCCAGTAGGCGGCGGTAGCGACATCAGTAATGGTGGTGAGTGTATGTGATGGGGATGGAGTGTGAGATGAGCATGAAATGACAGGGAGCTACAGGCTGCTTTTAGGTACTTAAATGCGTAGAAGGGCGTAATTAATTGCAACAAATACGTCTGCACTCACGTGCACTGAGATGTTATTCCCATACATGCCAACAAGAAGGTTACGCAGGAAGATTCGAAGTCCCTTACAATGTGACTATACTAAATGGAATATAAATATTAATTTGACTCATTTTCGAGATAGAGAACTTATATGTTTTTTTTGAAGTATTGTAAATAGATGGAATAAATAGAATACTATTATATTTTACACTAAAAATAAAATGTGTATTGTAGTAGAATAATGTTTATATATTGTATATAATTAATTATTTTTTAGTTGCTTTAAATCATCTAACAGGTTACTTTAAAAAAATTAAAATGAAATTGCACTAGTGTATATATGTATGTGTGTATATATATATATATATATATATATATATATATATATATATATATATATATATATATATATATATCCTCTATTAAGGCACACTCTTGATGAGGTCTTTCAAAGAGGGAATGGCAAGGTACCTGATATACTTTTCTTTATTGATTGATTAGTGATACCAGACGCCACAACTACTAATTTCATTACTCCCGTAAGTGTACTGTATTTTTCTCTAAAGGTGGCGGTGATCCTCCCCGGCAGCTTGGTGATCTCTCGCGCCGACCTACCATCGACTAACGGGATTTCCCACAACCAGATATCTCACCGCCCCAGCCGGGATAAGATCTAAGATCCCGACCGGTCTCACGGCATGTGTGGTAGTGCATGTAAATGTGTGTGTAATTAAGAGGTGAGGACGGGACAAGAAAGAAGAAAGAAAGATCGCACGCGATCCATGGCCCGTTTGTTAGGGTACAGCTCCGGCATTCTTCTTGTGCTGATCGGAGAAACCATGGAAATTTACCGATCAGAACAGCCTTCATCTAGAATTCTCCAGACAGCGACTGAATTCGACCTAGCTCTCTAGCTAACGTCGAAAATCCTGTCACCGTCAGGACTCGAACTCTAGTACTTCCCGGTCAAAGGCACTGCAGTGACATCAGTTGACGCCATGAGATACCTCTGCGGGTCTGACAAACTTAGCTTTGGTACAAAACAATTCATTGAAAATGTACGGACTCTTCCGAAATTACATTGAGTTTAGGTAAATAAAACAATGATCCTGGTAATTAAACTTCCGAGTATCCGACAGAATTAGAGTACCTTTCAGATTGGTCCTTTGTGTATAACAAACGGATTTCTACATTTCATTAATGCACTGAGCAATTAATTTCTCAAAATAATTACAGCATAATATTTCAGTATTAAATAGCGTGATGCGTTGTAATAGAATTCCTCTATTTAAACAAAATGTCATAATGAACATTGAAAATTCTCGGAATTCCCGGAATGTCAATGAATTATTTCCAGAAATTATTTGCTGTTTGTGTTTGGAAATACTACGATTTGTGGATGTTTTAGTATACAAGTCTTCATTTAATAGATGAAATGTTTGAAATCAATGCTACAAAAGATTTAAAAGCTGATTTGAATGATTTTCTCAAGAAGGCGTTTTGTAATATTATTTAAAACAAAATACACTATCGTGATCTGGGCTGTCCGGGTGACGCCGCGTCGGAGGCTGGGGTGCCGACGTTTCGACCGACATATCGCGGTCCTCTTCAGGGCTGTACTGCCTGAAGAGGACCGCGATATGTCGGTCAAAACGTCGGCACCCCAGCCTTCGACGCGGCGTCACCCGGACAGCCCAGATCATGACTCTGGCCGCGGAAGCCTACGATATCAAAATACACTATCGAAACTTTAAGGCAACACGTAAATTTGTATTTCGCGTTCTTCGTCTGCACTACTAAAAACTCTTTTCATTTGGGAAATGAAATAAAATCTCTTAAGATAACTAATAAATCTGTACATTTTCTGTTAGTACAAGAAGAGCTACAAAATTCAATTTCGAGTTGAGAATAGTGATACTATTATTTTATTTTTTAATGTACAAACTAAATTACAGCGGGTTACATTTTCAAAAATATGATGTAAAAGTTCCGTTTTCTAATACACCTATTAACATGCAAAAGAACCATCATAATAAACAACCAACTAGCTAAAAATCATATAATTTCTGAAGATAGAAGTTTGTCTTTAAAATAGTCTTAGAAAGTAAGTTTCATTAAACACCCACTTGCTAACTAAACCTGTATATAAATAAAAGGGAATTGGGCGTGTTGTCTGTTGCTCAGACGCAAAAACTACTCGACCGATTTCGCTGATTTTTCACACTTTATTTGTATTAGTATTGGGAATGTTTAAAGAGTGGTTTGAGTTAAATCGAACATGTGGAGACGTTCTTGATGATTTGTGTGTTAATAATGAATCAAGTGCCTCAGAACAGAACCTCTAGTCAACCCCCGCAACATCAAGTTTAATGCATCTTTGGTTTCATATTCTGCCCCTACGAACGTGAAATATCGGCCAGAATTATCTCGAAAAATAAATCAAATGTCCACAAGACAGTGTCACAGCGAATGCTTACACAATCATCTGGAAAATCGTTTTAACAATAGGATATTTGACAACCATGTTCAAATCAGGGCATGGAACAAACCCACGCTCGCGAGAAAGTCTTTAATCTATTAGGATTTTTTCAGAGCGTAATGTAAAACGTGATTAACAATTACGTGAGCAATAGCCATGTGAAGTATAATATACTGTAATAGCAAAGCATTGCTGGGTCCACTAGCGATATATGTAATACAGAGATTGTTATATTATCGATATAAAGTGTTAGTAGTGAATTTATTTGTGAGTGCGTAAAATGATTAGCCAAACTACATGAAGTATATAAACTATCTGCATCCAAATATTTTCCTTTAAAACCAAAATTGGGCGTGGGCAATTTCCATTCTTGGAAAACAAACATCAACGAAAAGTCTGCATTTTAAGTCGGCGAAAATGAATGGTAAATCTAAAACGGTAACGCTCGCATATTCATAGCTGGAACACTTGCTTCCATCACCTCATGCAAAAGATAAGAGTCTACATTTTAACTACGCATGTATATTTCACGCAGTATCAAACTGCATGATTCCCGTTGCCCAAACTCGCTTTGCATGCAGCCCGTTTGAGCAAGAAGGGTATGAGGAAAAGGGCAAGGCAAATGCACGACGATTAAATTACAACTTTCCTAACGCGCATAAATACGTTTCGTCATCCATAATTCAAGCGAGTACTTGAATTATCGCGGACGATTCGTGAATTAAATGCCGTAATTCACTGATAATATTCAACGTGACAGTTGTACCGCGTACGGGCGCATAATCGAGTATGGCCGATGAAAATGGGGCCGCGTATCTGTAAAATCTAGGCCGTAGCGGTGGCTTGGAGCCGAGCTCCACACAGCGCAATGCAACTCTGAACTCGGGGAAGGGCAACGCGACTTTGAGGAACCAAACAACGGTGCTTGCTGGGCGACCATTCGCACGCTGTAATATAGACGTTCGGGAGCCCGTATTTTTTTTAAGACATTTAAAAATTATCGCAAGATAGTTGTATTTAGAAATTTAAAATTTGTTCATCCAAGTAATTGCGGATTCGAAACAGTGTCCTAATATCTTTTTTTAGTACCCATTAAAAGTATGTTTTTGGCTAATTTTTCTTAAACTCTGTGGATTTATTAGTGCATTATTATACATTTAAAACGGGTACAAATGTATAAAGATATGTATTTTGAAATAAGCAGTTCACAATTTACTATGAATGATATGAATTTTTTTAATATGTTTCCAAAAAGGAATGCTACAATAGCACGAATGTCCAATATAAGTACAGTGAACAACTCAGATGAACGATATGGTTCGTCATAAGAAATTATTTTAAATTGACAGGCTAGACGCTTATCTTTTGACAGTTTATAAACCTCGTAGATTTGTCGTCCATGATGACCAGTTCGAAGTAAAATGTTTCTGCGTGCTCAATTATATTATCTTTACATCTTAGTTGTGAATTAATTTCCCAAATTTTAGATTCGTTAGTGAATTTCATTATTCACATAACTCGATATAATATATCGTCGATTTAAAACAAATTGAAGGCCCGATATTTCAAAGTTTTGTAAAGACAATTATTAATTAATATAATATTTCAGTTTGTGACTTTACGGAATAGCTAGAGTCTCAGTTCAATAGCTAGATTCTCAGTTCTTATGATCCTGAGATTTTCCAACTAGAGAGAATGTCCTAAGCAGAATGTTGCGTAAATACGTAATCTACCGTTCGGTTATAAAATTTAGCAGATCTCCGCGAACCGTTGTCAATTTATTTTTTAGGCACCCAATTGCCGTTTATGCTATATCAGGAGTGCATGCACTCCTGACAAAGAGTCTCATGCAATCGTACCGGGAAAGGTGGCTCAGGGCATCAACTGGTGTCACTGCGGTGCCGCTGACTTAACTATGTGTCACTTAGTTATTGTATAATTCTGCATATTTTAAGTTTTTGCTGATAATGTCCTGCTAGAGCGGGCCCACGGGTTAGTATTAATACAAGCTAGTATCATGTTTACTGTTTACATAAAATACTCAACGCTTAACGTTCATTTCCTATATAATCTATAAAAATACACGAAGTATATTGACAGTTCAATATTGACATGCGGCAAATGAGATCGACGAATACTTAATTATTCGATGAATACTAATGCGCTTTGGGATTTCGCTGTCTACAGATCTTTCAGCAGCAGATCAGAACTCTCCATTCCGTGTTACTTACTTGCAAAATGTTGGCCATAGTTGTATGAGTTGAGCTATAATTAGTCCTAGGGGCATTGCAACAAATCATTATTTAACTGAATGAATTCGTCATGTAAGGACGGGAATTTTACCTTTCAGAGTTATTTTCCCATAAAAACTGATACTGTTTTTCTGATTGGTCAATGTGTCCTTTTTTTACGAGGAAAAAATTAAAGAAAATATTAAAACCGTTATTGAAAATAAAAACAACGTAAATTAACTTTACTTCAAGAAAAAATATTGCCTGAAAACTACTCGAATTTTCAAAAAATTATATATGACCATATATACAGATCTATTTTTAGGACCTATTTAATTGAAGAATAACATTTTGTAATTTTCCAGTGTTCATGTTTTGCAATCTTCGAAAAGAGAGACACACTCTCTGAAAATACGACCTACGCTATTATAAGCCTACTTTTTTCTCTTCGAGGAATGTAATTTTATGGTATCAAAGACTCACAAAACGTGTTTTATGACTCTAAACAACGTATTAGAAGTAGAAATTTACTATACATGGGTATAAGGAACAAGCTATCACATGTTTTTAACATCAAGGCTCCATAATTCCAGTTTATTAGTAAAAAAACGCCTTTTTTCCTCAGCATTACAATACTTTTACTTCACAATGTAAGTACTATTTTGGCGAGAAAGTATTATAAAACCTTCAACACCTATACTAATAAAAATGAATTCAACGACATGTAACCGACACCAATAACACAAAAAATAATGTATGAATAGATACGAAATTTTTACATGCTCTTATTTAGGATTTGTAGAGATTAATACAATACAAAAGTGGAAAATAAATAATTGAAATAATGTGTTGATAGATACATCACAATTATTTTCTTCGCCTCTCGCTAAGATCACGTGAATCCTAATACATTCCGCCAGAGGCAGTACCGGTGCGCCAGAACTAATCTAATAACGTGCCTCTTGAAATATCCCGCTAGATGCCAGTAGTGGTGCAACAGAACAGGTACCTACCTCATAGATTCGGTACAGGCCTGTACCAGAGTGTAGGAAAAAAATAATCGAAAAGCAATTAACTCTAAAATACAATGAAATAAAATTATAGTATTTTATTAAAATCTGAACCAATTACATTAAAAATAATAATTTTACACGATGTGTTTTATATCAAATTCATCTACTTCCTCTTTCTCAATGACTGAATGTGAAGAAAGCTCGGTCCAGGTATTTTGCTATTATACAATAATATTAAGCGCAAGGAAGAAAAAAAGTTACGATGACGAAAGATCAGGTGGAAGTATCGTTTAGAATCATCCAAAACATTTGTTCGCAAAGCTCTGCTTCGAACTCCTCGGTGACATTCTGAGAATTCTAAAAATTCACTACGCCTTTTTTCTACGTAAGCACGTAGTTTATCGACAAAGTAATAGAAAACGTTCAACATATACAATAATATTAAACGCAACAAAGGAAAACAGTCATTTGAACATACACGAGGACGGAAAAGTAGCCTTTAGAGCCATCCAAAACTTTCGTTCGCAAAGCTCCGCATCAAATTCCTCGGTGACATTCTGGGAATCCTAAAAATTCATAATTTAAATTAATGAAGAGCGCTCTCAGGAATTGCATTACATCCATCACGTGCGCAAAACCCGCGTTCCTCAACCGGCTGTCGGCACGCCCCGCCCAACGCCGCCTCGCCCCGCCTCGCCCCGCCTTGCCCCTCCCTGCCCCGCCCGAGTACCTGCGGGGGAGGAGAAGGGGGAGGAAGATTAATTACGGGCGGCACAAGAAAACGAGGGGCCTAACGAGAGAACGATCTGGAGGACGGTCTTCCCTCTCCCCTTCCACCATCGCCACCCCCCACTCCGTCCTCCCAAGGTGCCCTGGTTGACACTGGATGGCTGAGCTAAGCCTGCGTAAGGAAGTGGCGATATTTGGTAGCGATAGCAACAATGGGTCGAAGAATCGATACAGCGACTTTGTCAAACTGAAATACCGACACTGAAACACACGACTTTAACGCAGGAAATATTACAAATTTTACTCTTCCTATTTATAAACCCTTAATCAAGTTTAATAAATCTTCATTAATAAATAAAAATAAATTATATTTGCATAATCCAGATGTATTTTCTAATAACATTAAAATAAATGGAAAATGGAATTTCTTTTTCTGGTGAAACAATACTTTAGGACAGTGATATAAAGTACCGACGTAGAAAGACGTAATATCCCTGAAATGCTCATAATTAGTCCTATTTTTGCGATAAATACACTAAAGGGGTGGTACCGTTACTACAATATAATAGATTCAAAAACATTGCCACGGATACTGAAGTACTGAAAAAAATATCATTAGTGAAATCATTGAAAGGACCGCCGTCTTCGAAAGCATGGGACTATTAATGATTGGGGTTTTAATGTGTTAAGTCTCGCAAAGAAACTTGAACGTTTGGTTTACTTTAGAAAAATTTTAAGAAAATAATAATAGTTTTCTTACATTCAAAATAACCATTCACATGTTTTCCACTTTCCATATCAGATATCCGTACTCATGACAGCAAATTTATTTCATTTTAAATTTTATATAATTGAAAATGTGTAATAATCATATAATATCAGTCTCTGCAATCATACAGTCACTTCTGTAAAACCATAAAATCAATCAGTGCTTAATACTTTCATATTATGAACTTTATTGCACTTACGCGATGGCATGTGAAAGAAATTTAAACACTCACTCTGTCAAGGCCCATAAAGAGGCAAAATAAAGTATTTCAATGATTTCTGCTATTAAATATTATTGTGCATGACAAAAAAATCACAGGAATAAAAAAACACATTGGTAACAAGACTTACTGTATTGTACTTGCGTAATTGGTTTGTATAATGTCATATACCGACGATTTCGTGTTACTGACTTTTATTTTCACAGTTTTTTGTAATTATGTTCTTTCCGAGTCTTCTTCACAACAAGCGTAGGTAATATTTTGATTTATTAATCACAGAAAAGTTAATACTTTAAACAAATGCTATGAACTATTTGTCAGCATGATATTAATTCCTAGTTTTTAAATTTAATATCATAAGTAGCGATTTACGCTATTACACATATTACCGATAATAATAAAATAGTTAATTGGAAGTGCCAGTTTCAGCAAGATAATGTTTAACATTATAAAGAGTTTCTAGTTTATTAAACACAACGCATACAAGACCTTTGCCCTCTACACTGCACAATCACGAATAATGACGATTGCATCTCATGAAGAAATGTGAGAATTAATGAGCGAAACGTCCCACATTCCACAATTTTTTTTCGCCACGACGCAAAACCGCAATAAAGGCGTAGCGACGTGCACGATGAACAATTCGACCTAACAGCGCCGCCAGGCAAATATTAAAAAGAAGGGAGACGGCGTCAGGTGGCACCAATGAGAGCCCGCGCAGCTGCTGCGGTGTCTCCGGGCGGGTCGGGATGGTCGCCAGCGCGCCTAACACACTCGAACCAAACATAACGAAACGCGCGAAAAGGGCGAGAGAATAAAATTCCAAAAATTGATAAAAATGGATGAAAACAGACGACGCGGAAAGAGGAATTTTGTTCTGGGAATGTCATTTTTTCTGTAAATAGCATTTTGCTCAAGGTGAATTTGTATTTTTTTCATAAAGCCGCACACGAGCTTTTATATATATATATATATATATATATATATATATATATATATATATATATATATATATATATATAACGTTGACAGCACAGAGAAAATACGGCACTGATCTTATTATTTTTGTGTTTCTGATTTATACAAATTATTTGATGATTAAAATATTATCAAGAATATTACGTCGTCTTTCCAAAACGTGGACTACTATAGGTTATGTTTAATAGAAGGTTAGAGAAGTCGAGTCGAGTCGAGTCAAACCGGCTGGAGGTGGCTCAGGAATTCAACTGATGTCAAAGCAGTGCATCTGACCTGGAGGTCCTGGGTTTCGAGTCCCGACGGTGGCAAAATATTCGATTTGTTAGTTCGGTAGTATCGGTAATTTTCCATGGATCTTCCGTTCAATACCAGACACATGCCGGAGCAAAACTATAACGCATAGACTGTAGACTGCGCGCGATCTTTCCTTCCTCTTCCTTGTCCTATCTTCACCCTTTACTTACACGCACTACATATGCCCGGGACCAATAGAGAACTGACAGCTTATTCCGGCTGGGCTGATGGGAGTTACCTGGATGGGAAAAACTCCCGCAAGCGGAGGAATTATCGTCGATCTCTTCATCTAGCTGGACAACAACAATGCCACCACCAGTAATAAGACATTCCCTAGACTTACGGGACTAACGACGAAAGTAGTTGACTCTAGGAAACAGAATAATCAATAAATCAATCAATCGGTTCGAGGTTTTGCGTGTCACATCTCCCGTGGAAAATGCTTCGTGAAAAAAAAAAAAAACTCTTTAAGTAGTTTGACCCACTGTGTGTCCCAGAGGGGACACAGGCTCTGCAGCAACAGCGAGTCTCGGTTTACGCCCCACAATTTGTGGAAAAATGAAACGGCGAGTGGCGGCGCGGCGGCCGCAGCGGGAACGGCGCCGCCTAATTGCAGCCGCGCGCCGGCGGCCGGGCCTTTCTTCGCCGCTGCCTCCTGTTGCCGCCTAATGCGCTCGTTCGATCGGGGAGGCCTTAACCGAAAAACGCGCCGGCTGCAATCCCCGTTCGGGACTATTAAAAGGAACGAGCGCGACGTGTTTGGCAGCGAACGACGCGGCCTTTACCGCTCCCCGCGTGTTGAGCGCTCCCGCACCCGTACACGCCGATCGCCCGGCAGCCGATACCCGCGTTTCTACACCCGGCTATCCCCGCTCTCATCCCCGCTCCCATCCCGACGCACCCGCCTACCCACCCCTCTCCGAGCAGCCGGCCACGACGCACATTGGGGAAAAAGCCCGAAAAGCTGGCCAAAAGTCCAAAACATGAATTTCTACGTATGTACTTGTGCCATATATCATTTAAAAGAGGACAAAATTCTGCATTGAATGCCGTTAATTTCAAAAACGTAAGTTTACTGACTGTGTTTTGACATCGTTTCAAAGTTACATAAAATATACATCTCTTGGGTGTGATCGGGAAGGCTGTTTGCAAGCGCGCGCTCTATGACGCATAACTTTGTTCAGTGATCATATAATGACATTTGGAAAAGTTTATGTTATTCTTGTAGGTGTTATCTGTATGGTGAGTAATTGTCATTTGATTTGTTTTCTTTGGTCATGAGAAATTTATATTCAAAAATTGCGATTTCTCGTTGAATTTTTATAATATTTGTTTCATTTCACAGGATAAAAGTTAAGACTTTCACGTAATATCAGCGTCTTTCATATTTTAAAATATCAACTATTATGTTCTTTAGTGATATTCATTACAATTAGCTGCTAATATCTGCTAATAAAGTTGTGGAGCAATAAAAAACATTTCAAAGCAGATGTGCGGTGGAAGTTACATTGGCGTATCAATACGCGGCGTCCATCTTAACTTTGTTCCAAGAGTCTATAATTATATCTGGAAATATTATATTGTTCTTAAAAATATGATCGATATTATTAGTAATTATTACTGAATTTGTTTAAATTTATAATATGTTAATTGGTATTAAAATTGCTCTCATTTTATTTACATTACAATTTGATGTTCTAAGAGGATACAAATTAAGACTAGAGCCTTCTACCGCAGTTTTTCGGTGTTTAAAATATTATTTTTTATATTTTTTAATAGAATCCGTAACAATTACTTGATAATATCTGCTAATACAGTTGTAGAACTATAAATAATATCACAAATAAGATGTTCATCGGAAAACGAGCGTATGGAAACTCCGCAAAATATGCAAAGCATTAATATGATTAGTAAAAATTTGTTATAATAATTTATTATATTAATTTAGTCTTCCAAATATTGTGGTTTTTTAAAAGTAACTCAAAATTTCATGTTACATAAAACCAAAGTTTTTACGTCCGTCAGCCTCCGCCCCGCCTCCGCCCCGCCTCCGCCCCGCCTCCGTCCGCCCCGCCTCCGCCCCGCCTCCGCCCCGCCTCCGCCCCGCCTCCGCCCCGCCTCCGCCCCGCCTCCGCCCCGCCTCCGCCCCGCCTCCGCCCCGCTCGCACTGTTCCGCTCCGCTCCGGGCACCACTTCGTCGAGTTCGGATGCACACCGGGCGGCGGTTAGGACTTGGCTACCGATGCGTTTAGCTTTTCCATTTCGCTGCGACTCGGTTGAAATGAATCCCGCTGCCCGAATCCTTTCCCTCCGACTGGTAGTTCATGTGATCGACTCTCAACTAAAGCAGTACTAAGTGATAGATTCAGAAATGTATTTAGATGTACCTTGCCAACGATATCATTTGAGAAATAAATGGCGGTCATCTATCAGCAGTGTACGTGAAAATGTGGTATATGAATGATTTATCAACAAAAAATACAATAAACAAGGACAAATTATATATTTCAAGGCTATCTTTAATCTGGTTAAAAACTCTCGCAATCCGTTAGCAAAACGTACCTTTTTTTAATACAAGGGAAACGTTTTGAACTTATTTACAATTTTAAAAAATAATGATAATGTTTATCAATTCTGAACAAAACAGAATCGGTTATTCCAAAAAACGTACGATCATTAAGATAAACATCAGAAGAGTAAAGAGAATAGCAACAACTTGCGTAGGAGGGTACAGACGACCAGAATAAACAAAGACCGACGTTGCTGCTCTCTACGTGTGGCTCGCGTGCTGTGAATGCATCGTCGGACTTGGTGCATCTGAGGAATAAATTCACATGGCCGCACAAACGAGGCATAATGAGCGCGCGGGGCACGTGTCATTTAATGCTGGTATCGCATGTCTCTTGTCGCAACGCTGACGCAGCACTCGGACTCGCTCGGCTCCCACACAGCTCGCGCCACCCCCACCCCCCACTGCTCCCGCGACGCGAACCGCCATCCCGCCCCCGCTGAACCTTCGCCTCTGTCACCCTCTCGCTTCTGGCTCCTCTTCCCTTGCATTACCCATGGTCTCTCGTCATTCACGTCTCCTCTCGCCACCTTCGGTCCCTCTCACCTCCTTCGGTCCCTCTCGCCACTTTCGTCCCCTCTCCCCATCTTCGTCCCCCCTCACCATCGCCTCTCTCGTCGACCACAGCCTCATCACCCACGCCCCCTCGTCACCCACGCCCCCTCGTCACCCACGCCCCCTCGTCACCCACGCTCCCTCGTCACCCACGCCCCCTCGTCACCCACGCCCCCTCGTCACCCACGCCCCTTCGTCACCCACGCCCCTCGTCACCCACGCCCCCTCGTCACCCACGCCCCTTCGTCACCCACGACCCCTCGTCACCCAAGTCCCTCGCGTCTCTCATCACTCACGTCCCTCTCGTAACTCATGAGCTCCCTCGTCACTGACGTCCCCCTCGTCGCTCAGTTCCTCTCGTCACAGGCTTCGTGACTCACGGCTTTCTCGTCATCCACGTCCCGCCTAACCTCCCAGCGTATTTCTTGAGTCCTGCCTTCATCATTATTGTCAAAAATGTGTCACCGTTGTCAATTTTCTCAAATTATCATTTCGTACCTGCCACAGAGGATCCAAATGACCCACTACCGCGGATAACAGTTACCTCGAAAATATGCCGAATTTATCAGCTTCACTAGAATTACATAGCTGCGCACAATCGATATCAGTATTATTATCACTCCTGCGAAAACGAACGCTTAAACGGAAGTATTGGTGCTACAAAATGGCACAAAGTTTCTCGTTACAAGTTAGTTTTCTAATTTCTTAAGCCTGGACTAGCTTTTCGCTTATGCCATACTCCTGTCAGTTGCTTTCGCCGCCCCAAGTACATTTTTTAAAATATTTTTTCAAGTTTTCGGTTTCCAAGGAGCATAGCCGAAATATTACTTCAACAATATTGAAGAAGAGTAAAACCTCGTCCTAAGTGTCAAATTTCATAGAAAAAATTAGAGCCATTCTTAAGAAAACGGTGTTTAAGTTCTGGTGTAAATACGATACTTGAAGCTCTTTTTCACAGAAAATTTTTGAGTTTTCGAAAAAATTCATTTAAAGTCATTTAAGGTACATTAACTCGCAAATGGAATAGTATTTAAAAATTTCTGGAAAAATACATATTAACGGCGTGAGAGTTATTTAAAAAAATACGTTTGTGTAACTTTGAAAAAAACAAAAGAATACAGCAAACTTAATTTTATGTCATCTTGAAGAGTGCAATTAGCATTATCCGTTCTAAAAGGTTGAAGAAAAAATTTGGAGCCATTTTTGAGAAAATGGCGCTTGAGCGTTTATGAAAATGCCGAATTTTGAGCTCGTTTTCTCAAAAACGTTTTGAGTTTGCGTGAAAACTTTATATCTTCTAAAGCACATGTACTCATAAATGCAATATTGTGAACAAATCTCTGCTAATGTAAATATTACCGAATGAGAGATAAGTCAAAAAATTAAGTTTTTGTAATTTTTGGAAAAACAAATGAGTGGAGCAATATGGCGTTTATGTCATCTTATAGAGAGCATTTTGAACTACCTCCCCACCTACCTAACTACCAAAAGCTTAAAAAAAACAATTGTGACCGTTTTCGAGAAAATTTTGTTTGGTATTATTTTAAATTGCACATATTACACGCAATATTGCTGGAAAACTACTAAAAATTTCAAAAAATGTACCTAACTTTAACGAAAGAACGAATTATGGAAAACAAATTTCTTTTGAAGGAAAAATATCTATCTTCAATTTTAGAGTCGTAGGAAGTTCCCAAAAAAGAATAAAACATTTACAATTTTTTGAAATTCAGAGTTAACAGTAAAAATCGGACCTATGCTACCTTCATAAGTTTATTTTAATCTATTCTTTCAAAAATTTTAAAGAAAAAAATTTGAGACATTTTTTTAAAAAATTTGAAAATGTTTATGGAGTGTGATGTAAAGTACCCCCCAAAATTTTAAAGAACGTTTTTCAAAATTGCAGCGCTTTGAATCGAGCCAGATTGACAGGGGAATATCCATTATGAAAGAAAGTCCTACGTATGGTTTATGCGCTAGTGACAGATGGACGGACCGACGTTTTGAAAAAACTATTTTTTGGTATCAGGGGACGACAAAACGTGTATTTCGGTTGAAATTTCGAATTCGATTTTCCGCAGCATTACATAACTTTCTCCATAATACGTATGAGTATATTACTCCGTATACACGTACGTATACGAGAAAGTAAAAAACATGCAACTTTGATTCCTTAATGATCGAAATATTCGTGTGATTCTTTCATCATACCACTATCACTTGCAAAGTTGATATCTAAAGCAGACTCTGCAGTTGGTTTGTCCAACCATCGCAACCCACCACATCACTCCCAACGCTTTCCCACCGTGCTCCCAAGGCACCACCGACATTTTCCCCACCCCCATACCCGCCCCAATCTCTCGATCGCCTTCACCGCCCCACACATCATATCCGTATTCACCCTCATCCTCGTCAGCCTAACCACCTCTGCCGCAAATGCCATGGCCGGGTCCGCGGCTTACCCTTTCGCGACCTAGCGCACCGCCACCACCACCACACCCACCCTGACCATCGCCGCACCACAAATACGCCGGATAGCAAAGGGCCGGGCGCCCGTAGCCGCGAGGCAGGAGCTGGCCCATATCCGACCGCGGGAAATAAATTTCGTGGGTCATTAAAAATTAATACCGCTTTGAAACCGGTGCGGAAATCTGACCCACAGAATCCTTTTCCTCTGCAATAATTATTCCACGCTGGTTAACGTTGGGAGCTAATTATAACGGCCTTCCGCGAAAATACCAGAAAGGATGTTAAATTGAATCTGGAACTGGGGAACTAAAACCTCTCGTAGTGAAGTACTTCGTTATCGTGCTTATATAAAACGTTACATTTCACCCGTTACACATGATATCTTTGATGATTCAAGAAGTAATTTATTTGATGCGAAATTAATTTCATTAAAAAATATGTAAAAATAAGGGCGAACGATCCATGATAACGTCCATGTCCATAACAAGTCCATGATAAAGGAACATAGGTCTGTCCAATATTCATTTTAATGAATAGTAAATATTTCTCGGAATCGTGTACTACGAGTAAATTACTCGTACGTGAACATTTTACATTTCTAACAAATGATGAAGAAAATAAATAATATTTAAGGCAATAAACTTTTAATACGGAAAAATATGTGTGATAGTGGGTACTGATAAATAATATATTATAAAACAATCCTAACTTCCTTTAAAGGTCATTTGTAAGTTAATAACATCGTGAAACACGAAAATTATTTGTATGTATTTAGTATCTACATTTATCCAAGCAAACATATGTTTTGGTAGAACCTACGGTAGTTCATGTTTTATTGTGTGCGTTCGCATCGCCAAAATTGCACTCGCATGACACGCATATATTTGCAAAACCTGCGACCAGAGAAATATTTTAAAAACTATTAGACACAACCAAACAGTCGTTACTGAAAACAGTAACTATAAATTAATTAATACTTAGAGGTAAAACACACGTTTTTGTTCCATTTGCTGCCTGACCGTACACCCAGAGAGAAACTCAGCCCAATAAACCACAAACGTGTGTCATAACCATTCTGGATGAACAAGCACGGCTGTTTTAACGATAGATTAATTGTAACGTCGCACAAAACATGCGAAGCACATCAACACGCGTAGGGCGAGAGTACGTGTCAAACAGTGTGAACAAAAAAACAACAACAACAACAAAAACGAGAGGATGCAACATGATGCACATCGTATACTCTTTTATTCCCTTTAACTTGATGGTTGAGAATACATAAACAATGAATACTCTTGGTATGGTTACGAACTGCAAGGGGGATTCTGTGTGTGTGTGTGTGTGTGTGTGTGTGTGTGTGTGTGTGTGTGTGTGTGTGTGTGCATAAAACTCCATTTCAGAATACTGAAAAATATGAAACTTCCGATCTTTTGGTAAAATTATTGGTCAGTGTTTTGATGTTAATACCAGCAACGAAGATTAAGGTGTCAAAGTAAGAGGATTGATCAGTACAGGAACATTAATTCGTGAAGACTGTAGCGAATATACATGAAATATATTCGAAGAATAATGAAAGGAAGCAGTAAAGAAAAAGAAGTAATATGCAAGGAATTGAAAAAACAAACAAATGTGCAAAGTACAATTACTTGAACGATATCGAAATAATTTCATATTTGTATATTCGTGCATATATTGGTAGGATACTAATGCTAATACTATTGTTCACTCGGATACTAATAGCAGAAAAGATTCACAAAGCAAATATTATGAAAAAAGGCTCTTCCTAATCTTTTTCATGTGAACTTTTGAAGGAAATACACGTAAATACTATGAAAGTAACTTTGAGAAACGAAAAAGAAAATGCAACAATGTTGAAATCCATTAATGTCACACGAATTCTACGTTGAAGGCTCTGCCATCTGCAATACCAGTTTTCAAAAGGAATCGCAAAGTCCTTTGCGACATAAGTTTCATTGAAAGGTTCACAACCAAAACAAACGAAGTCCATTGAACGAGCCTTAGAGATATTGAGCTTCAAAATTTTCAACAGATAATCAACTCCGGAAAAGAAATAAAATATAAACAAACGCTCTGCGTCAGAATAAGAACTACGAACTTGGCTCGGAACACAACATGCTCTCCTTTCCATATCATCATTTAATTACACTTTTCTTAAAAAGTGGACTTGATCTGTTATGGTTGTGTGCCCCTCATTTATAAATAGATATAAATTTTGTCAATGTTGTTACAGAAAATGCCGTAAGTTGAGAAGAGAGGGTGTCTAAGTACGCTAGAATTGCGATTTAGAATTTTCCATGATCCAGTTGTCTACATCCTGTTGACGTGGCGTGACCTGTAGGCGATACCCGAATTTTCAAAACCGAAAAGCAGACTATCTCGTGAAGGTGACCAAAGCACAGTTGCCAATTCGAGGAATTTTGGCCCCCAAATATTTTTTTAGTTGTGGGGAAATAATGGAGAACACAAATGGGCGAGGAAATGTTCGGGGATTTTTTGGGTAATTTATTTTCATTCGGAATAGAGATAGAAACATTATTCTCTTAATTTTTATGAATAAAAATTTATCATTATATATTATTCTCTCTCATTTTTATGTACCAAAAAGAGAAAAATAAACAACAGTCATAGACAAAGAAAAAAAAGAGAAAACCGAAGAAGGAACACGGCTTCGAGGATCTTGGAGGACGATTTGTTAATTTCAATTATTTGAATTTAATGGGACAGACAATGGAATCGTAAGGGACAGCTCCATAATTTCAAATTTTATACACACAATATTTTTAGATTTAAATTTGGGGAATTTTGTTTCATTGGAGAGGTTATTTGAGGAAATTCCGTGGTAGTGGTGGGGAAAGAGCGACGCATCTGGCATCCCTAGCCCGAAGGCTGCGCCACGCCACCGCGCAGAGAAGCGTAAAATTTCTCCACCAGCCTACGGCGCCAGCCGAGAGCAAGATCATCTTCAGAGCGCCTCGGCAGGCCATCTGCGATTTGATGGCGCAGCCTGGAACGAGATTCGGTTCTCGTCGGAAACGGCAAAGGTCCTTCCGAGCCGCAGGTGACGAGCCTTCCTTCCCACCGGCGGCGGCGGCGGCGGCGGCGACAACATGAAAGTAAATACATTGACTGATGCGACGCTCAAAATCCATACGGGTGGAAGGAAGGAAACGTCAGGCGGGCGTGTATAGCCCGCAGGGGCAAGCAATCCCGATCGTAGGGGAAACTTAATTTCCTCTGCTATCGGGTTGATGTGCAGAAGGATCGCAGGAGAGGAGGCTCCAGCTGAGCGGTGGCGGGGGACTGGGAGAGGGGACGGGGGTGGGGGCGGTGAGGGGTCGTAAGACCTCGCGTGGCCCCATAGGGACCTCCGTCCTCCGTCTCCCCCCATCGCCGCCGCCGCCGCCACCGTCCTAACAATATTGAGGAACAGGTGGCGAACAGACGAGCCGATAAACCAAACGCTGTGAGGGTAAGCAGAAGAGTGGAGAGAGAAATTGTGGGTGGAAGGAGGTTGGAGTATTCCTCAAGCCACAGAAGAGATGGACGATGCTGAGGACGTCAACGAAGAGAAAGATAAGGACAAAAAATAGGAGGAGGAGCCCGAGGAAGAGGGGGAGAACGACAAACAGAAGGACGACGAAAAAGAGGGAAAGGCCGAGAAAGAGAACAACGACGAGAAAATGGACGAGGAAAAACGAAAAGGAGTAGAAAGAGTAAGAATATTTCGAGGAGGAGAAAGAAGAAGGAAAGTAGGAAATGAAAAAATGCAGAAATAATGATGGTAAATACTACACAATGAAGTATAGGAATGCTGTAGGTTAAAAAATAATGCAGAGGGCAATACAAGAATTCGAGATTAGAACCCCACATGAATAGAGGAAAAGAAATAAAACGGGAGAAAGATGGAAATGGGAAGTAAGCCACGAAGATCGAGGCGTGAGGCGTAAAGTCAGAATATCGAAACTCGGCGACAGACACATCGTATATTCTCGTCGGCGGCAGACGGTCAACAGCCATGGAGCAGAGGATGATTAGCAGGATGGAAGGAACACCAACCGGCGTTCGCGTTAGCGGTGGCGTCGGGGGGGGGGGGAGCTGCGAGATCAGAGGTCTGCATCTCCCGTATTTCAGCACCGCTTGAACCCGCTTCACGGCACAAGTGCTTTAACCCACAATCGAACCCTCTACTATAATCAGCCAGATAAAGCTTATTCAAGCACGCCGCAATCGGACTAACTGAATGCGATGGTTAATTCTTGAACTAATGTTTTTTTCCTGGTAACTAATTAAAGCGAATGATGATTGTTTCGGCAGGTGCATTCAATTTGGATTCTATTTCTTCCATTCCGTTTCCATGCTCACTCCACGAACGATTTTATAATTACCACTAATGACGATTCATAGAATTACAGTTTTAGGAAGGATGTTCAAATTTCGGCTTTCCTTTTCCCACTGATTGACGAACTCCAATATTTGTTTAACCAAGTCTTTTAATTTAATAAAACAAATTTCCCATGATTCCTCTAGGTTTCAGGAGTCCTTATTGTAAGAATATTTTCAGACACCAATATGGTTTCCCATTCAAAAAATATTATTATTATTATTATTATTATTATTATTATTATTATTATTATTATTATTATTATTATAATATCCGAACAAAAGGCTCAGCAGTAAAATTGAATCAAATAAAACCAGACATGATGAAAAATCGGAATGCGAAAATAGAAGAAAGTCTATATGAACGCAAGATTCGGCGGCGGAGCTCAAGGGACACACTACGCAAGAGCGAGATAGGATGAGGCAGAGACTACATGTACAGGGAACTGAATACGAAGGCGAAGCCACATTTCCTCTCCGAATCGAGCACGACTCGGCATCGGGCGCAAACAAGAAAGAGAAAAGGAAGCGGCGAACGGGGGGGGGGAGGGCAAGAGTTCGGAAACTCATAAATATCTGGTGGATACGGACTCTAGGGCGATTTGGGGGAAACACCGAGTGAGATTTCGCGAAAACGTGGACCCGACGAGGATCGGGAGGGAAAACTCAGAGCTTACGCCAACGAGGACTCGTTGCATGTTCTCTGAAATCTATTCGAAATGCAAAAGTGTCTGGCATAGGAGTTAGTTAAAAACACACCATATTTGTGCTCATGGAATTTTTGCTGCATCTCCGCGATAAGCGTTTTTACCGGAATTCGTTATTCTCTCATGCGCTTATGTCGTCTACAAATACAATGAAATACAGTTTTTACAATTCGAGAATTCAGGGTGGTGGTCTCAGTCGACGATATAACAGGTATTGTGTTTTCAAATATGCAAAATTCGTTACAAATTTACGTTAATATACGGAAACAACCTCTGCATATAAATAGGTTAATAAATATTTAGATCTTCTATGAAATGAATTTTCTCTAATAAGTTTAGAATATTCATAGATATTTTTCGCGTATACAAAATTCGATTAAAATCATTAAAATTAATATGTTGCGTTAAAATATTTGTCTTGTAAATTAAATGTGTATTTTAAGAGTATTTTAAACAATAACGTTGTCTCTATTTCAATTTTGTTTAAAGTATTTCAAAGAAACATACTGTTAAAATTTAAGTTTGCGTAGTATTTTACCAAATTACATGGAAAGCAAATAATTTATTATACATATATAATGTACAACTTGTAAAAGGACGAATAATTACATTGATTTTTCTTAAAGATTAAATGTTTTGAACTGCATTTTATTTTTTATTTAATTGATTTAAGTCACTAATTTTACTCTCCTGAAAAAAAAAATTTCAACGAAAAATCTGTCAGCATAAAATATAACAGCTGTAAACATTTGAAATGAAATTATTTTTTTATTCAGATTTTAAAACTTCACAAATCGCCACATCTAAATATTCATATCATTTTTCTATCATTTCCTAAATGCACGCACCTTAAGTATGAATAAAGTTTCAAATGATATAACAAGCGATACAGTATTAAAAAATTTGTTTCCAAGGACTTTTCTTTTAATCAAACTGTTTCTAATATAAATTGAGAATAATAGTTCAGAGAGTTTATTATCAAAATGGATTGAAATTATTCATTCCAATATTAAATTAATTGAAGACACTCTTTTCTCTCAATAAAATCAAGTAGCTGCACATGTTCTTTTTCCAGGCAAATGTCCTTTGTATTCGATGATGATTTTCTAGATCTAGAAAGGCGTTTTTCAAGTGCAAGGCACATTTACGGATTTTCTCTTCCCTGTCTGGACCGCTGAGAGCATCACGCTCGTTGCTTTTCCATCTCGTAAGTGCTTCGCGCAGTCGTCGACTATTGCCCTCCCACACGACAACCTCACCCGAAGTGATGACGTGGCACCTGCGCCATATGGAGCCCTTCGATAACCAGGATTAATAGCAATCAAACACCGATGTTAATCACATTATTATGACCCAATAACGCCCCAGCACGGCCGCTAGTAAACGCAATTAGATCCACATTTAGCTAATAGTTGCTTGCGGCGGCCATATCGAATTATTTTCTTGAGTGCCGTCACACTTCCCACGTCTGCCACTAGGGCCTGTTGGAGGCGGGCACTCAAACTTTCGCATTACTGCCAACAATAGCACGCCAATAATCCATGACCGAGCCTCATCTTATCCAAGCAGATAATCGGGGCCATTGTGACCGTGCGAGCGGGCGACGGGCTGAGCTGCGGTGACATTCGCTCGAGAGGTTTCTGGCCCCCCTCCCAATTTTAACGCAGGGAAATATCATCATTATCGCCGTCCCATCATCACCGCCGCCCCAGCCGTCGTCATTATCATCGTTTTATCTGTCCCGCGGGGGCCGGTCGGACAATGGGTGGTGTCGGTGGGAGGTCTCGTACGGGACGGGGCAGCGGGACGCGGGGGCGGGCCGTGTAGGGCCGAGCGAGCGGCCATTTTGCCCGCTGGAATTAAGGGATGATCTGCGGCAAAGGCGATTACCGTGCCCTAATTATGGAGAGGGCCGGGCACAAGGATGCTTTTGTCCTGGGAAATGAACCGTACCACGCAACATATCGGCAGCGGAGGAATATATCGGAAACGAAACAAAATAAGCTCGTGTTCTCGTAAAATAATCAGCAGAAAACTTTTTGTGATTCTTTAGTCGAAATTCGGGAATATTATAAAATGTCATAATTATGAACGTGTGATTACAATGAAAATGCGAGCCTCGTCTACAGATTGGTAGCGTAGCATTACCCAACGGGGAATTGGTCATTGGATCGATTCCTGAAACAAGAAATGCTCATTAGCATTTTGTATTTTCCAATGGATGCCTACATGAATTCCGGCGGCACAGAATTTTTCGTTCATTATATTCATTATAAAAGCGTTTTCAATTTGTATTTGTAGCTCTATATTACGCTAATTGACGCCTGTAATGATGGTCTTTCAATTAGTAAATAGAACATGTTAATGATTTCAACATCGTAAGTCTCAACTAGCAATTGCTAATCATTATTTTATTGAAAAAAATAATACGTAGCACATTGCACAAGACTAGGCGTTATATTATGATTTTGAGATTATGTACAGCTTTTCAAGTTTTTTTAACTGTAGTATTACTTGTGTAAATAATTAATATTTTCTGAAAACTTTTTATCAACATTTTATATATGCATTTGAGTATTGAAACTATAATTATTAAATTAGGACATCTTCACTTCTACTGCACGTACCTTAGTGATAGAAGTTGTCAAAAACTACTCTGATACAGCAGAGAATGTGTACCAAAGAGTATTTTAATCTTTAATTCCAATGAACAATACACATTGAAGTATGTTAGGCGAGACACTTCAAGTAAAGAATTCGCTCATAAATAAGGGCCAGTAAGGATCACCTTGAGCCATTGCCATGGTGTTCAAGAGAATTAAGCCAAGCAGATGACAGACAAGACAATACGCATCTTTGTTGTATATGAGAGAGTATTGTACCCCTCACACATAAGACACTGCAACGTGAAGCGAGTGTCGGCTGAGCTATCTACTGGAATGTCGGAACCCTGAGCACCTTGAAACGATGGAGGGCGGGCGCAAGCGGGGTAGGGAGGGGAGGGCGGAGCAGGGCGGGGCAGGGCAGGGAGGGGGGCGGGACGGGCGCTGGGTGTGGAGGGCGCCGGGCGGGCGGGTGCGGGGTTGGGCGGGGGTGGGCTGGGTGGGCGGGGGTGGGCGGGGCGGAAGTGGGCGGGCGCGGGGCGGGGCGGGGGCGGGGGCGGTCGCGGGGCGAAGCTGGCCATTGGAGGGGCTGAATGCGCATTGTCCTTGGAGGGGCGGCGAGTCGGGCGGAGGCCCACTCCCATTATCAGAGGATGCACGCGAGTGTATCGACTGAGGGGGCTTATCTACGGGCCGCCTAGCTCTGGCAATCGACGCCTCCAGCTTTGAGGCTGAGCTATTCCTCATTCGCAGAGTCAGCGATGCGCCGACGAGCGCCGTGCTACAACTTTCAAACAATGGTTGTCCTAGCTCTCTCCCTCTCCCTCTCCCTCTCCCCTCTCCATCTCCTCTCACACTATCTCTCTCCATCGGTCACCTCCCTCTCCCTGTCTCCACCTACGTATCTTTCTGTGTTTCAAGCCCCGCTTCTTTGTCTCGGTATTCGCATCCTTTTCTCTTCATCTCAGTTTGTCTCCCTGCCCCTCTTTGTTCCTGTGTCTGTACCTGCGTCTCCTTCCTGTACCTCTGTCACTCTCTATACAGTATGTATCTCTCTTTTGACTATTTTCCTCCGTTTCTCACTTTCTCTCTCCTTTGCCTCTCTCTGTCATTCTAGATGAATGTTATGCCGTGCAGACCATCTGTCACTACAGGATAGCAAAAGGTATCATTACATAGACAAACACTACTTTTTTATTGTTGAAGCTACAGCAAAAAATTCCAGCTTTGGAGATAGTAAGCCCTATAAATTAAGAAACATCTATAGTGTGTCAAATTGAATAAAATTAGGAACGCTCACTTTCTATTTTTATAAGTTGGCTCAGCAGATTTGGACATTTATAAGTAGCAGCAACAGCCAAGAAAAAATGTATGGTTATTGTTCGTTCTATTATTTTTCTCAATTTATTTTGAAAATATAAAAAAAAGTGAGAGAAAACATTCATGTGATTTGGAATATCTGATAAACAATGTGTTTCAAAATGATACAGAACATGAATTAGGAACTAAATATCATACAATTTTGTGGTTATGGGTAAAGATAAAAGTGAGAAAGCAAAGAAGATAATAAGGGTTTGGTATAGAAATAATTTGGACGTATGTTTAAGAGAAGAAAAAGGAGTGAATAATAAAAATAAATATAAAAGGAGCAATAAGAGAATGTGGGGGATGTTTGTCAAGGAGGAGAAGGGGAAAAGAAGAAAAATTGAGAGGAGAGAGAGGGAGAGAGAGAGGGAGAGAGAGAGGGAGAGAGAGGGGGAGAGAGAGGGGGAGAGAGAGGGGGAGAGAGGGGGAGAGAGGGGGGAGAGAGGGGGAGAGAGAGAGAGAGGGGGAGAGAGGGGGAGAGAGAGGGAGAGAGGGGGAGAGAGATAGAGGGAGAGAGAGGGAAGGCGGAAAGAAAAACCGAGAAAGCAAGTGAACCCGAGAGGAGACGAAGGCGGGGGCGTGCCGGGTGCGCGCGTCACGACGATGTTGCGAGCCGCGTTCATAATTCAAACGCTTCACGGCAGAGCGCAGCGGCGCGGGCGGCGCTCGACGAGGCAAATATTGGTTATGTTAACTTGCGAGCGCAAATAGCAGCGGGCGATCACTGAGCAAACGAGCGCGCGCAAGATGCCGGGGCGACGCGACGCGCAGCCGAGGAGCGTCACGGGTCACGGGGGGACAGAAGGCGATAGACGAGCGGCGAGGGTCGAAGAAAGAAGAGCGTCTTGGTGAGAGTCGAGGACGGAGACGGGGGTAACACACGAGGGAGCAAGTGACAAGGGGGCGCGAGACGAGGGAATGAGGGGGTGAGTGATAAGGAGGGCAAGAGGTAAGGGGTGGCAAGAGACGAGGGTGCGAAAGGCGAGGGGACTAGAGAGGAGAGGACTAGAGGTGAGGGGACTAGAGAAGAGAGGACGAGAGTCGAGGAGATGAGAGACCAAGGGACAAGACGAAGGATCGAGAGACGAGGGGACGAGAGACGAGGGGACGAGAGACGAGGGGACGAGAAACCAGGGGACGAGAGACCAGGGGACGAGAGACGAGGGGACGAGAGACCAGGGGACGAGAGACGAGGGGACGAGAGACCAGGGGACGAGAGACGAGGGTACGAGAGACGAGGGTACGAGAGACGAGAGGACGGGAGACGAGGGGACGACAGACGAGGGGACGGGAGACGAGGGGACGAGAGACGAGATGAACGAGAGACGAGATGGGCGAGACAAGGGTGAGAGCGACGAGAACGGGTGAGAGACGCTGTGTGATAGGCGAGGGACGAGAGGCCAGGGACGAGAGGCCAGAGGCAAAACACGAGGGGCGAAGGGTGACAGCTTGGAACGAATGACGATGGATGTGAAGCGAGGAAACCTGAATGACTTAATTGGATGATGGTTCACTTGATGGGCACGTTGTGCTGCGAGAAGCTCTCTACAACTACTTTATGAAAACAATCATAAGTGGAGCTCAGAACCAGAAAACTCCGTAGTTGGATACAAGTCTAAACCTCTGCGCCACTGATGAATGATTTGATTAACGGGTTACAATGAAGAAACAATATGTAAAATGATGTAGCAATTGTTGATTGAGAGGAAGGAGTAACTAGAGCAGGATGTCTCGGCCTCTCGCGGGCACGGGCACCCGCGAGCGCGCCCGCGTGTCCTCGTGGCCAGCCGAGGAGGAGGATGTGGAGGGGAAAGCGCTCTTTCTTATCAGTTATCACTATTGCTTTGCTTTTCATGGAAGCAATATGAGTAATGTAATGGCTGGCAGAGGATGCCACAGCCCCTTTTCTGTCTCATCGGACCATCGACTGTGCTATTGCCGATACAGTTGCAGATAACAGATTTGCAGAACTCCCTCCTTCTAAAGGACAAACATTTTAATACTCTTTATTGGCGTTCTCTTAGTTATACGTTGCGAGCGGAAAAGTGTGCATATCAGTGACTGCGAGAATAATCTCGAGATGAATGTTAGTAAACAATATTGCATTTTAGTATTTTGTTTTTGAAATTAAGCAAAAACATTGCTTATTTCGATGTAAGCTTTTAATATATTAAATAGTATTGCCTATATTAAGAGTTTTGCGAATCGAGTAGTTTTATTTCCTGTTTCATAAATTAACTTCATTTTCATTTAGTTCTTTTAATGGTTAATAATATAAGATTTCCCCAACCTTGTTCTCTAAAAGTTTGAATTTATTCAAGTAACTGAAAATATTAATACGAAGTCATCTACAAAATTTACTTTGGAAGTCTTCAAACTCACACTTTCATGAGAATTGTAAAATTGTTTTTAATATGAAGATACCGGTAGTGGTAGCTCAGTGCATCATCTGATGTCACTGCAACGCCTCTCACCGGGAGGTCCTAAGTTCGAGACCTGACGGCACGCCGCGGCGGTAGAATTTTCGATTCCAGCTTCCGCAGAAGTAGCTCATGGCGTCAACTGATGTCACTGCAGTGCCTTTGCCCGGGAGATACTAGAGTTCGAGTCCTGACGGTGACAAGATTTTCGACGTTAGCTAGAGAGCTAGGTCGAATTCAGTCGCTGTCAGGAGAATTCTAGCGGCCGGCTGCTCTGATTTGTAGATTTCCGTGGTTTCTCTGATCAACATCAGCCGAATGCCGGAGCAGTACTTTAATAAACAGGCCACGGAACGCGCGCGATCTTTCCTTCCTCTTCCCTGTCCTATTCTCTCCCCTTACACACACACACACACACACACACATACACACTAACATGCACTAAACTATTACAATCTTGGCTGTCCGGGTGACGCCGCGTTAATTGATGTGGTGCCGACGTTTCGATCATCATGTGATCTTCATCAGGGCTCGGAATGTTCTTGTTTATTTATAACAATCGCAAATCGTAGTTAGAGGACTGCCTGTCAACCACGGGATGGCGGCGTGGCGCACGATCGGACGGCAGGAAACAGTCCGCAGTCGGACGGCTCTGGCCGCGGAAGCCTACGACTTCATGCACTATACCACCACATATTCCGGGAGACCGGTCGGGAGCTTAGAGCTTGTCCCGGCTGGGGCGGTGCCCTGCTGGTGGGAGAGTCCTGGTTGGGAGAAAACCCCTTTGGCCGACTGTAGGTCGGCGCCTGATCTCGCCATCCAGCGGGGAAGGTCACTGCCATCTACTGAGGAAAAGCATACACAACACTTACGGGACTAATGACTTAAGCTGTTGACGCGCCCGGAATCACTAACCAACCAACCAACCAACAATATGAAGATGTTGATACTTTTAATTTTTAGAGCGAGCCTTTGTTAATGGCTGTATAATAAACACATATTTATCAGAAGGCTGGTTTTCTGTATTTTAAATAAGCAGGGTTGATATTTCAATACGTAATTGTAACAAAGGCATAAGTATCTCTTCAACAATCAAATGTCATAGGTAAATGTCACAGGCCACCTTTCTTCTCTGAAGGGAATATACAATATCGCGCAAATTAGTTTGACCTTTATGGTGTTCCTTTGAATGGAATGAAAACAAACTTTCGGAAAAGTACAAAATTGTTTGCTTTTGTTTTTGTTTTTGAACTTCAAGCAGCACGGTCCCACTTCTCAGTTTGAGATGCTTTAATTATATTATTTTTCACTTACAGATTGAAAATATACTGGTTTTCAGATAAGGATGAATAAAGGGGAATTCTGCAACAGTAAACACGAAAATTCGGTATAACGTGGACTGCGTCAATAATATTCTAATCGAAAATAAAGTTAAAATAATGAGGAAAGAGTTTTCCTAACAGGTTATTCCTAATAAGCATGCTTCAGTGACGGTACATGAAACACTCCTTTAACCTTTTGCGGTGACAGAGATCTGAATATAAATTGGTATTTTGAAAAGCTGGCGCCTACATGTGTTCTGCAGGAAGAAAGCAGCCATTACAAACTCGACCTTCAAGACTAATTTTTGGAGTAATAGTATCTATAAAGAAATGTTAAATCCATTGAGACATCTAGTGCGTGTTTTGCAACAAACATTGTCAAGCACTGAGCGTATGTCCGGCGCTTCGTTGCTTGAGAGGCGGGGTCCCGAAAGCTCGAGCTGCAGTGCGTCGTGGCTGCGGTGAGGCGTTGGGGTCTCTCAGTGAGAGGAGCGTTGGCGAGATCAGGCGGGGCAAGGAGTGATGGGGAGGGGAGAAGCGGGACGAGACGCGGAGAGACGTGAAGAGGTGAGGTAGGGTAAAACGAGGCGGATGTAGGGCGGGGGACGGGGTGGCGGAGAGCGAGACGGAAAGAGGTGTGGCGAGGCGAGGGTGTTGTGTGGTGGCGATGCGGCGATGTGGGGGTGTGACTAGGTAGAAATGTGGCGTGGCGGGGTGGAGTTTGACGGGTATGTGTCGAGGTGGGGTGTATGGACGAGGGGATGTGTCGAGGCGG